>CAJNIZ010009833.1:0-12888 GCA_905231905.1 Symbiodinium pilosum
ACACATATGGTAGTTTCCCTAAATTACTGTTCCCAAAATGGTCGAAATGTATATAGGGCCCCGTATTATAATGGGAACTCAAATATAGGACCCCGTATTATAGGGAATTTAGACCAATCCCCATATACTTCCTCAGAGTTCTTTAAGCGGACTCGAGAATACAGAGAAGCCTCCACCCTAAGGTAAACCCTGCACCCTAAAATCTAAACCCTAGCCAAAAGGTGATTGTTCGCATGACACAACAGGTGCTCATGTAGTAAAACGTTGCTTCTATCCATGCTGCACCTCATCAACTACAGCAGAGGGTCCGTAACAAAATGGTGCGTCTGTACTTGCTGCGTCTGGGCAGCGTGCAGCAAGAGAACCGTAACAAAATGGTGCTTCTGCTGAAGTTGCAATAGGGATGCAAACCGCCGCAGCATCACAAGCCGCCGGTCACTCCATCCGCGAAACACCTTCTGGATCTGCGTTGCTGCCCGGGGCGTGCCTGCGCAGCAGAAGGGCGACACATTCCGGCTAGGTAGTCCCAGGGCATCCAAGCGAGCAGATCTTGGGAAGCCAAATGAGGGGCGCCAATGCTCGCACTGACGGGCCCTTCGGCCGCCACGAGTCCGGGCGTCTTTCGGAAACAGCGCCCCGCTGGAACACTTGCCTCAGGTCACCGGGTCCTGCCATTCGTTCTCCAGCTTTGCCAGCTGGGCGGATTTCGCCTCCACCTCATGCTCCAGCTCTTCCGCCGTCTGCCTTGTTCAGCTGGCAGTCGATCTCAAGCTTCACGAAGGAGCGTGCTATCTCAGCCTTCAAGTCCTTCAGCCTCTCAGAGTCCCTCTGGGAAGTCGATATTCCATAATAAGCCCTATGCAACCTCTTTCCAACAACAATAACAACCCTGAACTCTGCACCCTAAGCCCTAAACCCTATATAACCCTACATCGCCTACGTACTCCCGCATGTAACCCTATGACAACTTGTAATATCTCCTCAAAAGAGGCTACCCCTATACCTAAATCCTAAATCCTAAACCCTAAATCCTTAACCCTAAATCCTTAACCCTAAATCCCCTGCTGCTTGCAATTCGGCCACCCTGTGCTGGGCTTGGGCGCCGCCTTCGGCCAGAAGGCTGCTGGGGCTTAGGGTTTAAGATATAGGGTTTAGGGTTTAGGATTTAGGGTTTAGGATTTAGGGTTAGGATTTACGGTTTAGGGTTTTAGGGTTTAGGATTTAGGGTATAGGGAGGAGTTTCACGATTGGGGATACATTGGACTGTACAGGGTTTAGGGTTTAGGGGTCTAGGGGGGAGTATATGGGGATACATTGGAATGTATAGGGTTTAGGGTCTAGGGTTTCAGGTTTAGGGGTTTAGGGGTTTAGGGGTTTACGGTTTAGGGGTTTAGGGTTTAGGGGTATATGGAGGATTATATGGGAATATATGGGGATAATGGAGAAGAAAATGGAACCGACTACTTAAGGGGATACATTGAAATGTATAGGATGGCTTGAGGTTTCATGCTTAGGGCCTAGGGATTAAGCTTACAGGAGGTCAAGGGCGTAGGACGTAGGGTTTGGGGCTTAGGGGTTCATGTACTGTTTAGGGTTCAGGCTTATACAGGGTTTATGGACTAGGGGGTTATAGGGGCTAGGAAGATGAGATGGAAACCGTGATTACATAGGTGCTTGTGGGATTTGAGGTTGCGTTTTGTTTGGAAACTGTTGGGGTTTTGCGGTTGAGCGTTAGGAGCTTAGGATTTGGGAGCTTTAGGGGCTCAGGGTTTCAGGGCTCAGGGCGACGAATTGCGATTGAAGGCGTGTAGGCTGTAGCTACAACTGCCAATCTAAGCGGAAATATGACTAATGAGAGCTTTCCCAAAATTAGAAGTCCCGTTGTAGGGTCCCTATAAACACTTTGCAGTCTATATTGGGGTCCCCTACTGTGGGGACCTATGTTTTCCAGAAAAAAACAAAAAGCTGATGCTACCACAGCTTAGAAACCGTGCAAATTTTAGGGTTTAGGGTTGCCGAACATGGCACGTCCGGACATGGTGTTCCACTACATTTTGGCTCCTAGACCCACAGGAGCCAGAGTCAATACTTGCCCCATATGAGCTATAGTACAAACTCCTAGTATCCCCCTTAATACCCCCGACAATAGTCGCCTAGACAATCCCGTATATGACCCCTCTGTTAGGAGTTCAGACTATAGCTCAAATATAATGGACGCAGGTTCCTAGTAGGGACTATACCAACCTGCCAAAGGGGCCCCAAGTTTACCCTTTCTGGGCCCTGACAGTCGCGCACCTGAACCCTAAATGATTTCCCCTAAACCCTAAATCCTAAACCCTAAACCCTAAACCCCTAAACCCTAAACCTTAAACCCTAGCCAACCCGAGACGTCAAGTACCTAAAAAAACGGTTGGGGTTTAGGGGTCGGGGTTTTGAGGGCTGAATATATTTCCTATGTAGCCCCAGTGTCCATGTCATGGTTCCTTTTCTAGGTGATTCTCCATGATGGGGGTAGTATCCCAAAGCCCTGCTTCGTATATGCAAATATATATATATATACACATATATGTATCCCAATATACCATGTACACATATACACCTATATACACATACGTACCCTTCAAGCCCTTTAAAGGGCACCTATAACAACCGTTTGGTACTTTCGTAGGAAGTCATCGACTGAGCACGAAGGCCTGCAACAGCTGGTTCACCAGTCCGTCGAGCGCCTGTCACAATATCTCCACAAAGTTTAGGGTTTAGGGAATAATTAGGCTTTAAAAAGTTACGGTTTAAGGTTTCGGGTTTAAGGTTCAGGGTAGAAAGATTCAAACTTTTTCGGGTTCAAGGACTTGGGATCTAAGATGGTCTCAAAAATTCTGAGACTTCCCTGGAGCTCTGGTAGAACGTATCATATCAGCTGCTTCTTTGGAAATGTAGAGAACAGAAATTCAGATTGAGGATTTATAAGCGAAAGGGTTTGGGGGTGAATCAAATTCGTGGGCTCGAGGTCGAAATCACTTCGGAGTTGTAGAGTGAGGCCTAAACCGGCTTATCGATTATACTACTTTTGGTTTAGGGTTTAGGGCTTAGAGCATAGGCTTTAGGGCTTAGGGCTCAGGGTTTAGGCTTAGGGTTTTTGGGTTAAGGGCATAGGGTTTAGGGCTTAGGGCTTAGGGTCTAGGGTTTTGGGCTTACAGTAGGGGAACCCATGAATGATCGGATTAGGGGTTGGGGCCCTCAGCCGAGATGAGGATGCAAGCTCCCACGCTTCAAAGCTTCCGTTTTTCCGTTTAGGTGAGCCCTAAACCCCTAAAGCCACACCCCAGGTTTAGGTTTCGGGTTTAGAAGATTATGGGGGAGTATTTGGGGATCACATGACGGGGTGCGTATGGGTTTATACAGGCCATTTTATTTTCAGACCAACAGGGGCTTGGAAATGAACGCTGAACACAGTTCACACCGTAAACCCTAAACCGTGTTAAGGGTTCAGGGTTTACGGTGTGGGCTCAGCGTCTCGGGCTTTTGGGTAACGAAGCCGCTTCTGTCTTGGTGAGGAACCCTAAACCTTCAGAATTAATGGCTTTAGGACCTAAGGTTTTAGGGTTTGAGGGCTTTAGGGTTGTAGGGTTCAGGATTCGAGTGTAGGGTTGGGAGCTTGAGGTTCAGGATTTGAAGTTAACATGGACGTGACCCATTGGAACAGAGGGCAGAATCCTAAATGGTGGGTTCAACAGCATTTCGGGTGTACCCGGCCAAACAACTAGAACCAATCCCTACGTAGGAAGCCTTGTCCGCAAAGGACTGGCCTTTCTGGAGTCAGCTAAACCCTAAACCCTCAAGGCTAAAACCCAGACCCTCAACCCTAAACTCTAAACCCCGAACTCTCTGCTCTATACCCTAAGCCCTCAACTCCTACGTGGCACTGAGGACCCCTACTACGGGTTAACCCTTTAGGTACCTATAATAGGAGTATAAGGGAATCCCTAAGGGTTAAGGGTCTAAGGTCCAAGCTAAGTCCCAAGGAGAAATCGAAACCCTATACCCTAACCCCTCAACTCGAAACCCTAAACCCTAAACCCTAAACCCTAAATATCTAACTCGAAACCCCACACCCTGAACCTCAGCGGCGCTTTACGTTTGATTCCTGGCTTTTTCTGATCTCCTCGGACACCCACCGTGTGCACGTATATTCCTCAGGACCTTATATACACTCCTCAAAAGATGAGAATACCATTCACCATGATACTAAGTCCAGTAATACTAAACCCTCAAGCCCAAACCCTATTTGATGTCATCCTACAGTCTAACAGAACTGTGCCTCATCCGGCAGCTTCCAAAAGCCGTAGGTTTCTGCCTCAGCCAAAAGGTTACTGTTCCTAGAGGACATCGTGCACCTAAACCCTAAACCTAAAACCGCTTGGGCTTAAGGGCTTCGGGTTTCGGATCTAACGTTTTGGGCCAAGGTTTAAAATCTAGGTTACCTTGACGCTGGTGCAACGTTTCCTCCATCAACAGTGAGGAGTGGCACTTTGGATTCCGGGATTCGGGTGCTTAGGATTACGGGTGTTGGCTTAGGGATCGAAAGTCCTACAAGACCGCATACACATGAGGAATCTCGATCACGTGATTTCAAACGGTATTGCTACAGGAAACCTCATGCTCATTCACGACAATCTTTTCTTACTCAAGGAACTATAGTTGCATATCATCTGAGCCAGATTTGGCATCGTACAAACCAGCAATCAACCGTCCAGAAACCGTTGGCAGAATCTTCGCCAAAATGATTTTCTCTTCATCACGCTGCTGAAGGTCTTTCTGTACGATGTTGCCTTCAAAGACAGCGAAAAGCGTGAGCAGCAATTGTGCTCGGTATGCTGCAATTCGCTGGAAACACTGCTTTTGGAGGGAACCTTTCCCAGGTTTGGCGTCGCGCTCCGAGACGATGATCTCAGCCAGAAGAGGTTCGTGCAGTTCTTGACATGCATCGCATGGTTCGTCACATTCGGCACAATGCGCTATAGCACACACATCCTATGCTGCTTGTTACTGCTGTTTTCAGACCCAAGCTCCGATTAACATGCGCGCTTCTCGAAGTTCTGGTCTGCCTCTACAGCCCTCAGCCCGCAAACAATTAGCATACCAGGACCCTTAGCTTCAGAACCCCGAAGAAGGGACTCAGAGGATTGAAGAGCGCCGAACTCCATTTCCAAAATCCTGACTATCGAGACACCACCAGTTCGACTCCCAAAACCCAATATATCCACATGACATGGGCTTTCCAACCATACTTGTGCAGACTCCCACATAAATCCTTGCGTGAATAGCACGTAAAATCTACTAACTCTCCAGGTGGATCATGACAGTGAAATCCCCACACCAATCTGCCTAGACCTTTCCTTTGCTTTTAAGTAGACATGCATATAGAAACTTTCCTAGAAAAACACTTAAAGGTTGAGATACTCCCACTTACTGACTAACTACCCTAGACCTACCCTAAACCCTAAAGCCCCGAAGCCTCCCTAAAACCCTAAACCCTGAACCCTAAACCCTATACTGAGCAGCTCACGCCGCGCCGGAGGAGTTGGGAAGCCGCGTCCTTCCCCCAGCCTCGCGGAACTTGGGGCTTTGGGGTTAGGGTTTTAAGGTTTAGGGTTTTCGAGTTTAGGGTTAAAGGTTTAGGGGTTAGGGTTGACGGTTTAGGGTCTAGGGCTTGGGGGTATTCAAAATTACGATTCAGGAGCTCAGGGGTTTAGGGTTTGCAGAATTTTGGGGTTTGGGGTAGGGTTTAGGAATCGGGTTTGGGGGGCTTTAACGTTACGTTTTGCAGGTTCGAGGAGTTTGGGGGTTTGGGTTCTAGATGTTCCTCAGGGGGTAAGGAATCTGGGGTTTAGGGGTGTTAAGGGTTTGTGTCTCACGGTTCAGGGTTTCACGTTGAAGGAGCTCCACGGTTTCTAGGAGTCATGTGGGCACTGGTTATGTCATCTTCATAGAGATCATAGTGAGCATAGATATTTGGTATAGGGCTTAGGTTTAGGGCTTCATAGAGATCGTAGAGAGCATAGGTACATGCATGTGCAGGAAAGATAACAAACATAGAACCACACATGTCGAGATGACTGCCTTTGTCGAGATGTGCCTATGCTTAAGATGGAGTATCCGGAGTTCTTTTCTTGCAAGACATACCACATCCATCCCTAAACCCTAAACCCGTTCCCGTGTCAGTTTTGCAGTGGCCTGTTAACCTCGTCCTTAAACCTTTGCCCTGACCTCCTGCAATCCAAACAGCATTTGAACTCAGATGGGATTGAAGAGACTCGCAGGAAACCGCCCTAGGCCCTGACCCGTTAATTCTTCTGCGTTCCCCTTCTGGATGCCGGAACAGGGTCGTGTGAAGAGAGTTCCCCAGACTAATTTGAACCTACACCTTCATTCCTAGGTTCTAAGCCCTAGGCCCTCCAAACCCTAAGCCCGAATCCCCAAACCCCCATACCTCCTAAACCCTAACCCTAAACTCCCTAAACTCCATAAACCCTAAACTAAACTCTTGAAACGAAAGCTCTTGACCCGAAACCCCGAAACTCCGGATCCCTAAACCCTGAACCCTAAACCTTCAACCCTAAACCCTCCTGGCTCCGCGTTCAGGTGCTTTAAAGCTCGCTCCCAGCCTTGGCTATGCTTCAAAGGAGTTCGGGGAACTAACAGCACCGAGGGGGTGATTTAGGGTTTAGGGTTTGGGGGTTTTGGGGTTGAGGGGTTGGGGGATTTAGGGTTTCAGGGTTTGGGGCTTTGGGTTTGGGGGTGAGGGTTGAGGGTTCAGGGCTTTCAACTTACCTTTGGTTAGCTAGGAGTGAAGGAATGGATCCTTAGAGTAGTCTCTATAGAACCCTAAACCCTGAACCTATATAACCATTGTTTTCCATGTTCTTTTCCATTCCTTCCTTCCCAGCTAAACAAAGGTAAGTCAAAGGAGTTCGGGGAGCTCATTGGATTGACGGGGTTATTCGGGGTTTGGTGGGCTTTAGGGTTTTGGGTGCAAGGGTTAAGTTTTCGGGTTTAGGATTTAGGGTTAGGGCTTAGGGTTCAGGGTTTAGGGTTTAGGGATCAGGGTCTAGGTTTAGGATTTTAGGGAGGGTAGGGGTTTAGGGTTCAGGGCTTCCAACTTGGCTTTGGTTAGCTAGGAATGAAGGAATTGATTGTTAAAGTGGTCCCTAAATAACGCCTATATAACCCAATAGAACCCTATACAAACCTATATAACCTTACATAACCCTGTACAACCCTAAACCGATATAATCCATCAGGGGTAGGGGTTTAGGGGTTAGGGTTTAGGGTGTAGGGATTTAGGGTTTAAGGTTCAGGGTCTAGGGTTTGGGGTTTGTTGAAGGTTTGGGGTTTGAGGCTTACGGTTTCCCAAATTTAGGGGTACCTTTAAAAGGGTTGTAGGGGGATTTTAGGGGGTATAGGGGGACTAAATAAAGATGTATAGGGTTTAGGGTTTAGTGTTTCCAAGAAAACAGGATTATAGTATCCTGGGATCTTTACTGAGGTTCCCCTATCTTGGGAAACTAGCATTTAGGGTCTGGGCGTGGTGAAGGTTAAGGAGTTTGAGGGGGTGTAGGGGATTTAGGGGGAAGGTATAGGAAATTTATTGGTTAGGGCTGGCAGATGTATTTAGCGGATGGAGCTCATGTTTATGGAATATTGTAGAATCAAATGGACGAAAATGGAAAAGACATGGTTATAGTCCCCCTTAAGTAGATAGAATATTGCCTGGGGTATATCATAGTAAGATCCCCATATGCCCCATATTCTATCTAATTACATAAGGGGGATTGTATATGTTGGGAGGGTAGGGAGTAAACTACGTGGGCTTGAGGGTAGGGTCCTGGATTGCTGGTCTAGAACTACGGCTTAGCGTTTAGGGATTAGGCTTGCGGAAGTGCTAGGTTTTCGGAGACTTATGGGTTTGGGGGATTTCGGGGATTTAGGGCTCTGAATTGGTGACAGCTCTGCCAGGCCTGAACCTCAAGCTCTTAACGCTGCACGAGCGCCAAGGTGCCGAAAAACATGCTAAGACCATGAAGCTCGAGAAGTCTAAAACCCTAGACAAGAAACCCGAACCCTGAACTCCTAAATCCCTCAACCCTAAACCCTAAACCCTATCAACCCCGAAGCCCCCAAAACCACGATTCAAACCCTTGCCCCAAGTCCCCGGGCTGATGGTCCCCCGCTCCACCAGCGAAACAAGTGGTAAACTCCTTAGAAAGGTTTCTAGGTTTATTACCCCAATAATGGAGAACCAAATGGAAAATGCAGTGGAAGCTGCTGTATAGGGCTTTATAAAGCAAACAAAGGAAAACGCGCAACTGAATCCACCAAACTCTCAACCCCAGACCCCCAAGCCTGATCCCCAACCCCAGAACCTACTGGAACCCAAAACTTACACGGTTTAGGGTTCAGGGTTTGGGGTTTAGGATTTAGGGTTTAAGGTTTAGGACTTTGGGTTTAAGGTTGAGGTCTTAGGGATGAGGGAAGCCGAAACTGGACTCCATACTAAGGGGGCCCAAATTGTGATGCCTTACGGGATTTTACGGAGGCCTTGCGGAGGTCTTACAGAGTCCGTGGTTATGAGTCTCCCTTACAACCTCAAAATCGGAGCCGAAACCCTTCTCCTCAACCTCCCATTAAACTAAAGTGGAACCCCAGAACAAGCACTACAAAGACCATGTCAGGTGTCCCCTGCTATTTGGCGCTTCCTTGAGGATTCCTTCAACAACAAAACATTTCTTACTGGTTCTCCGTATTGAATATGGGAATAGAGGCCCTACATACACCCTACACCCTAAACCCTAAACCCTAAACCACCTTCTTGCCTACTACGAACCAGTGAGTCAAACACCAAGCGGCGATCGTCTTGGAAGACGAGATCCTGGCTTCAAGGCCAGGCATCTCAAAAGCCCTAAGCTGCTGGTTCTTAGTAGGGAATCTGGGAATATATCATATAGGGTCTATATGATAGTTTCCCTAAGTAGGGGACCCCAATATAGAACCCAATATATGAAAAACACTTATTTTGGAAACCACCCAAAAAAGGTATTCCTAATTTTGGGAAACCCCATATAGGGATGACATTCCCATATTCCCTACTATGAGCACTCGGTTTCCAGCAAGCAATGCTCAAGGAAAGCGGTCGAACTCAGTTACTGCCCAGGGTTCAGGTTTACAGTACTCCCCTCCACCTAACATTAAACCCCCCCACCTCCCCAATATAAATACTCCCCAGTATGGTATACTAGAAAGTATTGGGAGTCATTAATGACAGGTGGAGTGGGTGGATTTAGTATTCGGGGACGGGACTAAGCGTTTGGGGTTTGAGGCTTAGGCTCTGGGGTTGAGGGCTCCGATGAACTACTTTGCCCAAGGTGGGAGGAAACTTGGTCGCGGGAGACCACGATAAAAAGTTGATTTTGCCATGATAACGAGAGATTTTGCCGTGATAATAGGGGGATTGGGTAACCCCCAAAGAACAATGGAAGAAGAATCGGGGCTATGTAGGATTAATATTTGGTAATAAAGGATGTTGGTTCCGTTAACCCCTAGAACCGTCTGACCATCAGATGACCCTCATAAGGTCCTTATTATAAAGGTGTGGCTACCCAACCTGTCTCTCGTTACACGATTGATGAACTTTGTGTTTGTTGGGAGCGCCTTGCAGACAAGATCCCGATGAGAAACCAGGGAGCCCCTCTAAGGATACAGGCCCAACAGAGCTGAGAGTGTACTGTAGGCGGCTTTCTAACAAGGAATATTATGCTCTTTCTCATCCCTATGGGTTCGCAGTATATACAACACAGAATAACAGACGACGGCCACAACCACGACCACGACCCGACGACCACGACCACAACGACCACGACCACGACCCGACGACCACGACCAGGAGCATGACCACAACAACGACCACGTACCAGCACCAGCACAACCACCACAAGCACTATCCAAGGGTCCATCTTGATCGAGCTAACCTGGTACGCTCGCGAGCCCGTTGGGGAACCAGACCCAATCTAAGCTCAAACCCTGCAACCCCACACACCCCTAGACCCGAAACTCTGAACCCCCAAACCTGTCCAGATTTTGTACCAAAGCCCTAGGGACACGGCTTGGGGTGTAGGGGACCTCAAAAGCTATCATCACTTGAAAACCTTAATCCCTGAGTGCATTGATCCTTGATCTTGTCCACGGTTGCTGGTTCCAGCAGATGACCGGCCTCACTTTTGGGTTATATTGGGATAATGGAAAAGAAAATGGAAGCAACTATGGTATAATAGGGCATATATTAGGGATATAGTTTAGGCTACAGGCTTTAAGGGTGAGGGCTTAAGGTTTAAGATGTTCTGCTGCTGTTGCAATAAAAATAAGATACCAAAAAAAACAACATCCTTAGGCCATACCGCTAAACTCTTCCCAGCATTTACGCACCCGTCGTTCCAGATTTCAACTCTTATCAAACCCCTGAGGAATGACTAAGCTTGCCGCTCCTCCACAGATTCCCTAAACCCTAACACTAAATTGTCGTTTCTATTTTCTTTTCCATTATCCCCACATAACCCCAAGATTACCCCAATATTACCCCAATGCCATAGCCCCATAGCCAACTTTGGCACCCCAAGGCCTGTTGCATTGCTAGCTTGAGACTCTTTCCAACTTTCAAGATGCAAAAGCAAAACCTGAACCTACACCAGACACACCACGACACTCAAAGTTCATCTATAGGCCCTAAACACCCTAAGCCCTGTGGACCCTAAACCCTTAACCCTGAACTCTATAGGCCCTAAACCCTAAGCTTAACCCTGAACCCTTAACCCTGAACCCCATCGGTCCTAAACCCCTAACCCTGAACCCTATAGGCCCTAAACCCTTAACTTAACCCTAAACCCTTAACCCTGAACCCCATAGGTCCTAAACCCTTAACCCTGAACCCTATAGGCCCTAAACACTAAGCCCCTCAAAAACCCGCCTTGTCCGCCTCGCTCGCTTCTGAAGTGCTTGGCACTGGCGGCGATGGCATCCTCACAGGAACAAGAGACTATGTACCCTGAGCTATAGTCTAAACTCCTAGTATCCCCCTTAAGAAACCCTATAATAGGAATCCTATGCAGTCCCCTATATGGAGTTTAGACTATACCGTAGCTCATATGTGAGGCTGACCTCTGATCAGCATGCACTCTGCAACCTGCAACCCCTACACGACACATCCCTTGTCCTTGAGCCACTTCCCTAAGCCCTACACCCTGAACCCTAAACTCTGCACTCTATACTCTACATTCCCTACATTGGACATGGACTCCCCATCCTGTAATAGTGAATATCATGGATAACGGTGATTTAGGGCTTACGGGTCTTCTCATATTCCTCGAATACCCCTATTAGCGGGTCGGGGGCCCACCTAACCTAGATGCCTCTATCCCTAAACCTTCAACCCTCAACCCTGTCCCTAGAAACCCTAAATCCTAAACCCTAGGATCCTGAAACTCAACTCTGCATTCCGAAAGCGGCGTCAATCCATTCACGGGCGCGCCCGGCATTAGCAAAAACACTATATGAGTAGCATTTTTTTGGTGGTTAAACCCGGTAAGATTCTATTCCTTATATAAAATACTATACCCCAAAAGGAGGATAGAATCTTACTCTAGAATGGGTACCATAGTATCCCCAAATAAAATACTACCCATATGCCCATCATAGCCCAATGTGTGCCTACATATCTCTATACGTCCCTCTATACCCACCTCATAAATCCAAAGCCTGAGCCCTAAACTTTCTTCCTGAACCCTACATTCCGATATAGACCCCCAAATGCGATGATCCTAAGAATGGGGACACCCAAACGGTGGTACGCCTAATTTTCGGAATACCCCCATATCCTTACCCTACACCCTAAACCCCAAATCCTAAACCCTCTGAAATGGAAACCCCAAGCCCTAACCCCTTTTCTAGGCCCAACGCTGAACCCTAAAACCTCAGACCTATATCTCCCTCTATAACCCCTTTCGAGGCCGTTTACAAGGAAACCCTAAACCCTAGCCCCAATAGGCCCTTTTTAAAGGCCCTAAGCCCTACCCCCCCTAAACCCTCAAACCTATACATCCCTCTATAACCCCGTGTTTAAGCCATTTACAAAAAGGTCCCGAATCTTAAGCTCTAAACCCTATCTATCCCTCTATAACTGCTTGAAACTTAAAACCCTAATCCCCCTAAACCCCTAAAATCCTAAACTCCCTAAACCCTTAATTTCAAAACCCTAAATTCCTAAACCCTAAACCCCCTAAAACCCCTAAACCCTATACATCCCTCTATATCCCCCCTGTTTAGACCCCTAATTTCAAAATCCTAAACCCCTAAACCCGAAACCCTATACATGCCTCTATATCCCCCGTGTTTAGACCCCTAATTTCAAAATCCTAAACCCCTAAACCCTAAACCCTATACATCCCTCTATAACCCCCCCTGTTTTCACCCCCTTTTAACAGAGCCTAAACCCTAAACCCTTAATTTCAAAACCCTAAACCCCTAAACCCTCACCCCCTTTTTAAACGAAGGTCCTGAGGCTCGGCCTCGGCATTGACGCGTCTGCTCGAGCAACATAAGGCTTCGGCTCGACGCAACACGCGTTATGTAGGGGTATATAGGGTTTAGGATTTAGGCTTTAGGGTTTAGGGTTTAGGGTTGAGGATTTAGGGTTTAGGGCTTAGGGTTGAGGAGATAGGGTTTAGGGTTTAGGGTTGAGGATTTAGGGTTTCGGGTTGAGGGTTGAGGATTTAGGGTTTAGGGTTTAGGGTTTAGGGTTGAGGATTTAGGGTTTAGGGTTTAGGGTTTAGGGTTGAGGAT
>CAJNIZ010009834.1:0-11179 GCA_905231905.1 Symbiodinium pilosum
TCTCCATTATTAAGGTATAACCCCCTTTAAGGAGTTTAGACCCTAAACCCTAAATCCTAAACCCTAAACCCTAAATCCTAAACCTTAATCCCTAAACCCCATATAACCCTACATAACCCCTATATAACCCCCTTTAAGGAGCTTAGACTATAGCTCACATGAGCGAATACTCAGAGCAACCTCGGCTCCAGTCCAAAGTGCAGCGTCTCGGGATTTTCCATGCACAAGCCGGGGTGCAATAGAACAGGGCTTAGGGTTTAGGGTTTAGGGTTTAGGATTTAGGGTTTTGGGTTTAGGGTTTAAGGTTTAGGGCTTAAGGTTTAGGGTTTAGGGTTCAGGGAGCTTTGCTGATAGGTTCCACTGGTTTACCAAAGGGAAGGTGTTGTGGCCATTGTGGTGGGGTGGTTCAGCATTGATATGAGCTAGAGTCTAAACCCCTTAAAGGAGGTTACATAAGGTATTGTATAGGGGACTACTATAGGGGTTATTAGGGGGGATACTAGGAGTTTAGACCATGGCTCATATTGGTGTTCACTTCTCGTAAGTTCTCGAAAATGATTTCGTCTTGTGGACTCCTGCTAAACACGGGTTCTTTGCAAATCTTCAATTTCTGTTTCATGGTTTATTATGGTCAGTTGAATCGCCAAGTAAACCCTGAATACAGAACTCTCAACTCTAAAAAGAGCGTGACGTAACGCTGTACCCTGAACCCTAAAAAACAAATGCCCGGTGTTGGGACGTGCGGGGCCTCACGGAAGTAAAGCACCTGTTCAGCTTCATCCATTCTTATAAAGGATCCCTCACGCGGTTTAGGATTTCGGTTTAAGGTAAATCCCTCGCCCTGAGCCCCAGACCCAAACCTCAGACCCTAATTAAGCCCTAAACCACCACCCTAGGCAGATTAGGGGAGGTGGGGGACACCCGCAGATATACCAACGGGAAGACACAAGGGATGCTTGGAAAGGGTCTGTCCTAAAAGGCACCCCTAGTTCTACCCCGGATCCCGAAACCCTAGCTCCATACCATATGGAATGTCATATCACCAGTTTTGCTGAGTTTTAGCTGTTTGTGTTTTAAAATTCCCGAGCCCTAAACCCTAAACCCCAAACCCTGAACCCTAAGTCCCCGAGCCCCAAACCAAGTAGTGAGTGAAGGTTCCTCCTCGCAAGCGCGTTGCCAAAGGGTACGGCCTAGCAGTTTGCTCCAGGGGACAGGATTTGGGGCTTCGGGCCTACAGAATGGATTTGGGGATCCAGGGCTTAGGATGGCTTAGGATTTGGGATTGAGGGTCTTGGATATGATTGGCAGTCTTGGTTTTGGGTCTAGGACTTAGGGTTTCACGTCGAAAAACAAGAATTCAGGGTCTAACGTCTGGGCTGCTGAGGATGTAGGGGTTTAGGCGCTTGGTTTGTAGGTTTCGTGCTGAGGGTTTGGCGTTGAAAGGCCCCGGGCGCCTCCACCTAGAGGACGTCAGGGTCCCTTTTCAAGGGCGTATCCAAGTAAGAGGCATTCAAAGGCCTTCCTGAGCATACACAGGGAGGTCTATAGCGGGTACTTGGAGGGTCAGAGTGACTTAGTAAGTAGGTTAGTAACCCCTATAACCCACATAGTAACCCTAGTTATCCCCATTTTTATTAACCTACTTACCAAATCCCCCTGACCCTAAACCCTAAACCCTAAATCCTAAACCTTAAATAGTTGTTTCCATTTACTAAGTCCCTATGACCGTCCAAGTAACTAAGGCTTGCGTAAGATCCCTTTAAGGGAGATCTCTTCCTATAGTTGCCTTGGGTTATAATCCCCCTTAAGTAGATAGAATATGGCTTTGGGTATATTTCATCAGATCCCCATATACCCCAGATTCTATCTACTTAAGCGGGACTATAGGGGTTTACCTCATCACTCCTTCCACCTTAGGTATTGGGAACCACTAACGTCAAGGGGGCGGGGTGCTTCTCTATCAGGGGAGATGAGCTCATCACTGCGCCGTAAGAAGGAAAACCATACCTATTGCTGGTTACAACCAATTTCCACCGCCCCCAAGTCCTTAAGTTGAAGACGCATGAGACTTCTCAATTCCCTATATTCGCGGTTATACCGCTAACCGACCTGATATGGATTGTCCCAACTGTGACAAGTAGAGTTCCGCCTGTAACAACCAGTTCCTGTGTTCCACAGACTTCCAAGTACCTTTCCTGCAACCCTCGTGGAACGCCACAATTTTTCCAAAGCTAGTACGATTATAACAAGAAGAACAAAGAAACGTCTTGCTCGGTGACAGCTTGGTCCATGGGTACTTATAACTTACTTATAGGTACGAACCTGAAACAAACTGCCAACGACCCCTGAACGCTTGGGGAGCACATCCTGAGCTGACTGAGAAGCGGCTCCTTACCGGAAAATAGTGAAATTCTAGCGTGCGTGTGCTTCCGTTGAGTGTAGTACAATAACGGAAAGGTTCAAACTAAGATCCCGTTTGGTATGTATTTCGACGTGTAATCTAGCTGCCTGCAACCCCAATGATCTGCCCCAGAATGTATGGGCGCTACACTAAGCTCTGCACCTGAATCGCAGTTGCTTCTCAAACTTTGATTTAGCATTTAAGATTGCATAAGGCGGGGTTAGGGTTCGGTCTTTTGCTATGGTTTAGGTTCTCTTGGGGCTTGGCTTGAGTGAGTGTTCTTTTTCAGGAAAGTCTACTGTAAGTCTAAAGCCTAGCGCAACAGCATGGGCCTTGCCGCCGCCGGTGTCAGCAAGGCGTGCGGTGTGGGCGGCCGTACAGGGATCATCAACATGTCGTGGCTTTGCTTCTAACTTGCGTCTGAGCTTCCCGATGAAAGCATTTACAGTAGGAGCACGCACCCGACAAGTTCCAATTCCTTCACAGAAGGAGGGTTTTTGTTTCTGAGGCAGAGAACTTCCAAATGATTAAAACAAATTGTTTAGATGAAGTGGTCGGCTGCTCTTGGATACCGTGCATATCTGTTTGAGGCATTTTCCGCGCATGGCCCACGATAACATTGGTAACTATTTAGGCCCACACATGTCGGCTTGCAACAACCTTTGTAACCTACGTACTTAATAGGTACCCTCAGCCTCTACGCGGGGTCTTTTCCCAAGCGCCCACCAGTCGCAGTATCCGTGTGTCGCTTGAGCCATAAGCTGCTAGGGAGCTCACAATACACGCGAGAGAGAGCCCACCGCAAACAACACGAAACTTCAAACCCAAAACGTTGAACCACTTCAAGACCCCAACGCACCGAGATCTAAGCGTACCTCCAGAGGCACGTGCAAAGTATGCTTACAACCCGTGAAAGCCAACAAAAATAACTTCAAGTTCCCACTTTATTAACCTATTAACTAAATCCCCTGAGCCTAAACCTTGAACTCTATAGTTGCGTCCATTTTCTTTTCCATTCCTCCGTTACATTAGTAGGCTTCGCCTACCCAACGCCCTCAACCCTGCGCGCTGAACCCTAAACCCTAGACCCTAACTCCTACACCCCTAGCCCTAAACCCTAAATACCAAACCCGAACCCTAAACCCTACACCCCAAGCCTTACCCCAAAATCCTCAACCCAAAACCCAACACCCCAAATTCCTTAACCCTACACCTTCAATCCTCAACCCTGAACCCTAAACCCTTCACCCTTACTTACCCCTCAACCCCTAGGCCCTAAACCCTGAACCCTACTCCCAAAGCCCCTAAGCCCGTAACCCAGAACTTTTAACCAAAAACCTAAATCAAGTCATCCAGGCGGCGCGGAAGCACTCCAGGCCGTAGTCGAAGCCCGACATCCATCGCCACGTGGTTTAGGGTTTGGGAGTTATACAATGTTATGGAGGGATAATATGAGGTTTAGGGTGTAGGGCTTTGCACAGACAAGGGGTCAGAGTTGAGGGGCGTTTTAGGCTGTTTTGGGGTTTTTAAAGTTTTAGGGCTTACAGTTTAGGGCTGTGCTAGGGTTTCAATGCTTTCGGATGTTGGATTCAGG
Organism: Symbiodinium pilosum; assembly: GCA_905231905.1. NCBI lineage: Eukaryota > Dinophyceae > Suessiales > Symbiodiniaceae > Symbiodinium > Symbiodinium pilosum. The sequence goes on from CAJNIZ010009834.1 coordinate 3,996, forward strand.
GTTTAGGGCTTCAGGGTTTGGGACTTAAGGCTTTTAGACCTTTAGGGGTTTGGGATTAAAGGTTTGAAGTTCAGGTTTGGGGGCTTAAGGTTTAAAGGATTGCAAGCTTCGGATATGGGGCGGATCCTTCAAGCTTCGACAAACGATTCGTCATGGCTATTATCACTGGGTTCCCCTCCTACCCCCTCTATGTTTTACCCACGAACCTCCAAGTTGGATGTAGGGTTTCTCTAAGTTCCCTGGAACCCTGTTTCAAGTTAAAATTCCAGCTGGTTCTTAGGAATCTAGATAGAGGAAGGTGACAAGCATTTTTTGGGAACTTCTTTAGATTCAGACACTTAGCGATCCCATTGATACCCCTACAAAGCGACACCCTAAACCCCTAAACCCCGACACCCTGAACCCCTAAACCCCGACACCCTGAACCCCTAAACCCCAACTGAGCGAGCTGTGGGCGCCGCATTTGCCGGCGGCGAGCGTAGCTGCTGTCTACAGAGCAGGCTCCCGGAGCGAGCACCGGTCGAGCGAGGAGCCCTATTGCCCCTTTCAATGGTGCTGGCGCACGGCCTTGCTCGTGGTGGAACTAATAGAAATACGTGACCCTAAACCTTGGGGTGGCTGCATGCATCCTTGGACCTGGGTGTTGGAATTTCGGCTTTGGCTTTGGGATTCTGAATTTTCCCCTTCAGGGCCTGTGTCTACCGGAAAGGCAGAAGGCCTTTTACCGGGAAGGCTCCCCTTACTTACGGTGAAGGCCTTTTACCGGGCCTTCGCCGTAGGGGTCTTCCCCCGTAGGGGCCAGGGGCGGGCTTCCCTTCCGTGAGCCTTCCCTGCAGGTCAATGTCTTTTTCTCTGAACGACCAGCCATGCTCCCCATCACGGGCCCATCAGATCAGAGACCTGATTGGAGGCCCTAGGCAAGCTGGAAAATGCTTTTAACTTTAACTTGGCGCCCACCAGCAGGGCCCATCAAAACGGCAGGGTTCTCTTTTGACCTACAACACACAAGCGGAACATCTAAACCAAGTAAGCCCCCTTGATAGGGGAATTGGGTAGAAAACCCTAAGCCCGACCCGGGTCATAAACTGGGTGGGTGGGTTGGGAGAGGACTTGGGCGCGCACCACAAAACACGTCTTGCGTGGTGGTGTGCGCGGAACGTCTCATGCCCTGAACCTTCAACCCCTAAACCTAAACCCTTAAACCCTAACCCCTTAACCCTGACCTCTCAACCCTAACCCCTTAACCCTGACCCCCAACCCTAAACCCTCCCGTAAGCCCTGTTGCGGAGCCCCAAGGGCCACAGGATGCCACTTGGGCTTCACGGGGAAGATCTGGCCGGAAAAAGACTTAAACAACTAATCTAAACAACACAAACCTTGGGTCCTGCCCCCCACCCATTAACAGTCTATGATAGGGATCATATTGAGCGCACTATATAAATTTATTGTGATTATTTTCCAGCTTTTAATGAGCGGGGGGCAGTACCCGACATAAACCCACTACAGAATAGCTATTAAGCCATCATGTGTAGTATTACAGGAAAAGAACACGATTAGTGAGGAAAACCCAACAATCTTGTAACTGGGTCACATATACATATATATACACATACATATATACATATATACCTACGTTACATATACCTCTATGTTTTGGGTACTTACAACCATGGTTATGACGTCCCACGAACCTCCAAGTAGGCCCCCCCTTATGGGTTTATGGAAATGGCTTTGAGAAGCTACCATAAGGGTTTAGGGGCTAGGAGCATCTAGAGCAAGAAAACCAGATTGCAACCCATCCTTTGAATACACAAATAGCCCTAGACCCCCAGTTGTCGAGAATGCTAGGTTGTGAAGAAGGATTGTGCAGTGTGTAGCTCATATGGGGTTTTCAAGCAGGCCCGTGGCGAGAAGGGCCCTATCCAGGATTGCGCAGGGATTGTTTTAAGAAACTTGGTTTAAGGTTTAGATAACCTTAACCCCAAACCCAATGATGATATTGCCCATATCCAAAGAGACCTTGCAGAGGAGCCCAACATTGCAAGAAGCTCACGATAAGCCTTAACCAATCAAAGACTGAAAGACTTGCCCGGACCTCCCAAATCCTCCTAACAATTGCCATTTACCCCAAATCACAGGCACACAGGGCATTACCATAAAGCCTGACTGAACAGTAAACCCTTACTATGCCGAAACCCCTAAACCCTAAACCCTAAAACCCTAAACCCTAAATCCTAACCCTAAAACCCTGAACCCTAAACCTCTAGGTGGAACCTGCAAATGCTGCATCCAGCCGTAGAGCCACAAGGAGTCTACGCGTGGGCCACCTTCCCAGAGCTTAAGCTTTAAGGTCTGGCAGGGAAGTGAGTTTAGGGTTTAGAGTTTGGTCTTTAGGAATGAGTTTAGGGTTTAGGGTTTAGAGTTTAGGTTTTAGAGCTTGGGGTTTAGGGTTTAGAGTTTAGGGTTTAGAGCTTGGGGGTTAGGGTTTGGGGGTTTGGGCACTAAACCCTAAACCGCGGATTTAGGGGTTGGGTCTTCAGGAACTTCAGTGATCCCATGCGGCCCCCACCCACCCTGACACCCAAATATGGCCCCAAATGAGCTGTAGTCTACTTTCCTAGTATCTCTCTTTATAACCCTATAGGGTTAAAGGTGAGGCTTAGGGCTTGTAATCTTTAACTCCTAGTATCCCCCTGCATAAAGGATCCCCCCTTGACTAGCAGTGGCTATTCCAAAGCCTGAAATACAGCAATCTTGGGACACAATTTTTCTTGGCTGAGTTATATAAGAATTAATATGATTCCAAAAGCCTGAAATAAAGCTTGTTTGGGACAACTTTTCATATGAACTGCCATTTCAGGCGCCGTAGGGCAACAAGGATAGAGCAAAGCACAGGCTGCCAGGGAGTCGCAATCATTAACATGCGCCATGTATTCAATCTGCTCTTCCCAAAACCGCCATGAATCAGTTAAATCTATGACAGCTCTGCACACAACGCGGTCGAGTTTAGAGCACGAGAAATGGACAACCAAGTGCAAGTTGCGGGGCTTAGATCTTTGTTTTGAAAACCAACTTCGTTACTACTTCACGCCGTAGTACGTGAAGTCAATGAAGCGTATTAGGTTGTTGCTATGTAATCTAAACTGAAATCATAGGTCCCCTACTACCCCCCCATACTACCACCACTAGGTTCCCCTGAATTTGCCTTCATAGGCCGAATCATCCCAAAATAACTTGAATTAAGGGAGAACCTTGGGGGGTAGCCTGGGGGGGACTAGGGGGACCCATGATGAAAAGGCGTCCGCGTGAATCGTTCTGGGGCTGTTGGTTGTGCTAAGATTTGGGGCTTAGGCTGTATGGTGTAGGGTTTAGGATTTAGGGTTTAAGTTTTTCAGGTTTACAATCCAACGTTTCTATTCCAAGCCATGGATATGCTTCTTGGCATGTATGATGGCAAGGCGCCCTCGCCTCCTTCTAAAGTCTTAGTCCCACATTGTTTTTAGGAATCCTTAAAGAGCCTGATAAAACGGAGAGGCATAACTAAAGACTCCCTACGACCTTCCTAAATCTCTACATAAGGCTACATAACATGCCCTGCAGCCTCCCAATCTGGGACCCTAAACCCTAAACCACCTTTTAGGGTTTAGGGTTTTAGGTTTAGGGTTTTCATGGAGTCCCACTTAAATCTCATCTGTCTTGGGAATTGTCCAGCAGAGTGCTGGAACTGCCCCCCTCTCTAAACCCTAAAAACCGAATTTAGTCCTAAATTAATACATGCTAAAACCTAAACCCTAAACGCTGAACCTTGAAACCCTAGTCTAATTCCCCCATAACCTTTAAAGATTCATGGGCAGCTTTCTCCGGTAACGTGCAAGCTACGGTAGTATTTAGGGTTTTGGGTTAAAAGGTGGCGGGGCTGCTTGGCAGACGTGATTCTTTAAAGGACTAAACGTGCTCCAAAAAGACGAAACACAAGCTCTTGGAAAATGCGCTGGCCAAAAAATGCATTTTGCAAATGCAATAGAAGAGCTAAAACAAACTTTTCCGATGAATTCCCACGATTCCCCCAAAAGCAAGTAAAGAAAAGCAACACAGAATACCAAAAAGCTTCTTTGTTTTGCATCTTACACTGTGAAATGCTAAAAATGCTCGAGCATTTTATAATGTGAAATGCCAAAAATGGACTTTCCACTGATTTATGCGGAAATGCCGGCAACACTCTTTTTCCCAGCATGTCAACATGTGGAATGCTCAATGCCATGCCAACTGGTCAAAAACAGTTTTTCCAATATTTTCCAGCGTGGAAATGCAATATAGATATATTATTTGTACAGATGAGTTTTACCGGTTTTAAGCGGAAATTGCGGAAAACCTTTTGTCTTGCATTTTATCATATGAAATGCTCAAAAAGCCTTTCCTGCATTTTTGAACTTGTCTGCCACATTCCAAAAATCGAGGAAAACGCCTGTTCCACGTCCTTGCGGGAGGTGTGAGGTGGGTTTCTAAATATGAAGTTGACATTCATTAACCTCCAAGCGTTTAGGGCTTAGGTTTCGGGATCGAGGGTTTAGGGTTTGGCATTTCAGTCTTAGGGGCTTCTAAGCCCTCAAATCCCTGCTTAGGATCATGTGTAGACACAAAACTTGCGTGTTAATTTGGGGAACCGACACCCTAAACAACAGGGCCTTCGCAGGTCGCGCGAGGGCCGCAAGAAGCGAGATCGATGCTCAGGGGATTGAGCCTCCGGCACCTTTCGGCGCACAGGTGCTAGGAACTGGGGTCCAGGAGTTAGTCTACTTCGGGACCTAAACCCTAAACCCCAAACCCCAAAACCTAAACCCTAAAACGCATGGGCCTACGGATTAATGGGGTCCTGGGCTCGGGGCGCCGGGATATGGGAAAGCGATCTTCATTCTTTTTGTGCGGAAGCCTCCGTAACAGCACCTGTATCCCCTGGATCTCTCAGCCCGAAGCCCCAAACCCTGAAACCCTAAATCCTAGACCTTGGGTACTGCCCCCACCCAGTAACAGTGTATATTAGGGGTCCTATTAAGGGGTATATATACCCATATTATACTTATTCTCCAACTGCTGCTAGGGGGGCAGTATCCAACCTAGACCCTATATGTGAGCCAAGATTCACAGATAGTTATGGGTTCCTTATTACGGACTATATTAGACACGATACTAAACTACAAGAGGGACCCCTATGCCCGCTCACTGTGTTATGCGTCCCTGAATCAAGCTTTCATTGGCAGTAACTCATGTAGAAAATGGGAGAGTGGCGCCCCCAACAATGGGGGCAGTTCTAGCATCCAGCTACGAAGCTGAAGCACCCCAGACCCCACCAACAACTCAGTGGTGTTTTGAAAGTAGATACTATAGTCCCCAAGATGAGGAAAGATAATGTCCTCCGTTTGGTTGCAGTATTATGTCGCCGTAAGAATATCGGGGTTTCCCAAAATTAGGGGTACCATTCTAGGGGTCCCAATAATAAGGACTATAATATTTTGGGTCTATTTTGGGGTCCCCTTATTTTGATAAAAATTACCATATAACATAGGCTTGCATGGTTCAACCACCAAAAAAACTCTACTTGACTGGCCTCTCAAAGCCGCAGGCTAGTTGCAGGTACCTCGGCAGAAGGAAGTGCAGGGATAACGTACCAAAATATGGTCTAGGGATTAAGGGTTTAGGGTTTAGGCAACCCCACCCCAATTGAGTTTTAGGGTTTAGGGTGTGGGCTAGTAGAGTACGGCTGTAGACCCCGCAAACGTTCATGATTATGGGCCTTGGGGTTTTGCCGTCTGCCTGCGGCGTTAAGAGATATCCTTCAAGGGGACCCTCGTAGCTCACGGCGGTAACGTGGGGACTTCCTGGGAAGACCATTATGAGGAGTAGCAGATTAAAGACGTACAGAAATTTATCCCAATATAGATCCCAGATACTATTAATCCTCACAACTGGAACCCCCCAAAAAGGGTACCCCGAATTTTTGGGAGCCCCCAAACGCAAAACCCTGAACCCTAAACCGCCCTATATAACCCCTATATCTCACCTATAACCACCTTTAAAAGGCCCCCTGATTTTGGAAAAAAATCCATAAATGCAAATCGGACTGGGGGTCCGTACTAGGGACTCTTCCAAAGAACCTTCGATATCACAACAAGGAGCTTTTTGAGGGTTTAGGGTTTATAAATGGCATAGTGTTCAGGGCTTGGGGCTTAGAGTTTAACGGTACCCTAAACCCTAAACCCTAAACCCTAAGAGTTTAACGGTACCCTAAACCCTAAACCCTAAGAGTTTAACGGTACCCTAAACCTTAAACCCTTAACCAAAGCCCAAACCTACTTTCCTCGTTGTTCTCCTTACGTTTGCGAGGCACAGGATAAGGAAGAACTACTCGGAGGGTCAAGGGGGCTTAGTATGTGGGTTAGTTCGGGGATAGCTGGGGTGGTCATGCGAGCTATAGTCTAAACTCCTAGTATCCGGTTTAGGGTTTAGGGTTTAGGGTTTCCCCCTTAGTAACCGCTGTAGTAGTATCCTATATATTCCCCCATATAATCCCGGTTCAAGGAGTTTAGACTATAGTACATGTGGCTTCCAGGGCTCACCACTAACTTACTCAATGAGGCTCCCTGACCCTCCATGTAGGGGTGTCTGAACAAGGGGAGTTTTTGAGATCCCAAGGAATATGTGGTACTTACAGCGGGATGACACACCTGGGCCAAAGGAAGCTTTATGCAAGTATTTCTGAGAAACTGTCAGATGTCCTGGCTCAACAGCAACTGTGCCCCACAGAATATGCTGGGTGCTGCTCTTCTCTTACCTTTAGGTAGCTGGGAATGAAGGAATGGAAAAGAACATGGAAACCACTATAATGGGTTATAAGAGGACTACTATAAGGATCCATTCCTTCATTCCTAGCTAAGCTTTCAGAAGTTATCTGCATCTGCGTCATGTGCAGATAAAGCCTAAACCCTAAACCGGAAAGGCTGTAAATCCAGAGTCCAACGCAACAAATCCCCAATTCCGTCCCTGAATCCTGAATCCTTGCATGAAACCCTACCAGTTTAGGGCTTAGGATTCCAGGGCTTCGGGGTAAACCCAAGGCCACATCATTGTTGGGCTTAGGCTTTGGGGTTGCCCTAAACCCTAAATCCTAAACCCTGAACCCTACGCCC
>CAJNIZ010009835.1:0-32588 GCA_905231905.1 Symbiodinium pilosum
TGAGCTACAGTCTACTCTCCTAGTGTCCCCCTTAGTACCTCCCCCCAAAAAATTCCCCCCTGTAATCCCCTGTAAGGAATTTAGACCGTAGCTCAAATGGGAGTTTCGCGTCATTATACTTCAGTAAACACAACCGCACCTAGGCTCAGACCTTCGCATGTACTACCTTGTTGTAGCCCCACACCATAAAGAAAACATGGCCCCGTACCCCGAACGGAATCCTCAACCCAAAACTCCAAAACCCCAGACCCGCTACAATGCCAGGTTCAAATAGAGACTCTTGAGCAGCCTAGCCCTTCAGTCCTGTCCTGAGCCTAAACCCTAAAACCTAAGCCCCGAGCCCCTTGCCAAAGGCCCTAAACTTACATCCTGAACCCTGAACCCCAAACCCTAAACCCCAAGCCCTAGACCCTAAAACCCTCAAACTCTAAGCCCAAACACCCCCCTGAAGCGGAGGGGTACCGTAAGTGCCAAAACCCCAAACCTTTGCCAACTCTGGCCTTGCAGTCGCGGATGGCGCGCAGCAGCTTGCTGGGCTCCACCTGCCACATCCCCATGGACTTCCCAGAGGGAACAATGGGTTTAGAGTTAAGGGGTTAAGGGCTGAGGTGTTAAGGGCTTAGGGTCAAGGTTTAAGGGTTAAGGGGTCAAGGGTTGAGGTGCTAAGGGCTTAGGGGTTAAGGGTTGAGGCGTTAAGGGTTTAGAGTTTAGGGGTTCAGGGTCTAAGTTTAGGGACGACCTAGAGCGCCCAATACTAGGAGAGGTGTGAGTTTAACGACTTTATTTAGGGTATAGGCTCCCAGGTTCATGGTGGGCAAACGAACGTGGATGATTTTAAGGGCTCTATATAGGGTATAGGCTTGGAGGTTCATGGTGGGCAAATGAACGCCTTCAAATGGACGCCTAGTTTTGGAACCAGCCACATAGCCCATCTAACCCTCCCAGCAGGTTCCCGCCTACCCGCCAAAATCCCAGAAACCTAAATCCCAAACCCAGAACCCCAAAACCCCTAACCTCTAAACCCTAAACCCGAATACCGAAAACCCCGCAGCCCAAACCCCAATTAGAATCCAAAACCATAAACATCTAAACCCCCAGGCCCCAAACCCCGTAACCCCAAACCTCTAGAGCCTTATACCTGACACCCCAAACCCCCAAAATACTAAACTCTAAACCTCTAAACCCTAAACCTCAACACCCTAAACCCTAAAGCCTCAAGCCAGGAGAAATGGAAATTGTATTTTCGTCCGCGCACTTCAGGGATCTCTCAGAGATAAACACTCAGCAAGGGGAGCACTGATTTTGGAACCAATCACGACATTTTGAAGCCTCTTGGGGGCCTATCGCGACATATCATCTTTGCAAACCCTTCCGGGCCAATTTGAGCCTTTTGGAGCAATTTTTGCCTCGCGGAGGCAATTTGGAGCATTTTGCAACTAATTTGAGCTTTTTTGATCCAACTGAAGCTTTTGGATCCATGTCGCGCCTTTTGAAGCCAATTTGGGTCTTTGGGAGCCAATTTGGACCTTTCGTGTTTTTTGGAGCCAAATTCCTCATGTGGCTCCAAAAGCAAGCCACTTGAAGCCAGTAGTCAAAGCCATGAGGCTGCTAGGAGGGATTGGAAAAACACCCAAAAAGCCGTTGTTGGGGGAAAATGTCTAAATCAGGCTTAAAACGGAAACTCAGTCAAACGTCGCTCAAACTCCCAACCTGAACCCTATACAATTTCTATAGCCCAAAACCCCAAAACCCTAAACTTTAAACCCTGAACCTCAAACCCCAACACCCCAAACCTGAAAACCCTAAAACCCGCCTGCTCAAGTCTCTGCATTACCTCGCCCAAGTCGCAGTCGCGACGCAACTTGTGCATCTCCTTCAACCCGGTTTTAGGGTTCAGAGTTTCAGCTTTGGGGTTTAGCAGTTTAGGGTTTAGGAGTTGAGGGTTTAGGAGTTGAGGGTTTAGGGTTTAGGAGTTGAAGGTTAAGGGTTAAGGGTTTTTTCCATTTAGGGTTCAAGCTCTGGGGTTTAGGCTTTAGGGCTTTTAGGGTTCAGGCCAAGAATGGAACATGGAATGGAAATCGGATTTTATGTGGTGGTCATTTTGCAATATCTAGGATCCCCAGTAATCTAGGACTAAGAGGGTCCTGCTTTTTGAGTATAGCTAAGTTTTAAAGAAGACTTAGGACCCAGAAATGCGGAAAAGGCTTAAAACGGAAAAGAACGTGGAAAGCCAAATTGAAAGTAGATGATGTGGGGATTAAGGGTTCCCCCCACCACCACGACAGCAGCACTGTCTTGGCAAATTGTTTAGGAGGTGGGAAGTTAACAACAATGTAGGGACTGTCCTTCCCTACCTGGGTTTCATGTTGGGCTTAGGCTACGGCTAGGTTCACAGGCTTAGGTTAAGGGCTTAGGGTACACGAAACACTAAACCGCCTTAGGCTTCATTTGAGGGCTTCCGCAATTAAGAGCCCCCGAAAATTTAGTGCACCGACCCATTCGTTCCTGCATTGGTTTTAAGTGCTCTGGCAAAGCTGTCCCACAAAATATGCAGACCCGCCATTCCAAGGAGATGGGCGTGCCGCATGGAGGGCACCACATTCGAGGGTTTAGGGTTTAGGGTATAGGGTTACATTCGAGTGTAATAGCCCGCCAGTGGCACTGGCCGACCTTGGCTTTCTTGTGCCAAGCCCACACTCCTGCTGCCAGTGGTCTTGCGGGACAATGCAGAGGAAATGGCCTGTCGCTTGCGACTGTCTGGGTTGCTGTTAAGGAACTTAATTAAGTTACCATAATGGGTATATATAGTAAATAATAGGGTTTCCCCAGTATAGTAACTTAATTTAAGCTCCTGAAATCCCTACATTCCCCCAGTTTCCATTTCATTTTCCATTTTCTTTTCCATTATAGGGGGATAATCCCTTAATTTAAGTTCCTTAACAGCAACCCAGCTGTTGGTGGGGATGTCGTAATGCTTTTGCAAGAGCTGAGCCGAAGTGTCTGTAATGGCTGCTATGACTTTCACAGTTGCTCCGTGAGCAGCGAAACATGTGGAGGATACAGAGTCCATCTGAGCTATAATCTAAACTCCTTAAAAGGTTATATACGAGATTTCATAGGGGAGAATTAGAGGGGTTGTTCAGGGGGATACTAGGAGTCTAGACTACAGCACATGTGTTGTTTGAGCGTGTAGGCTTCAAGGGTTCAAGGTATTTTGGGTTCGGGCTTGCGAGCTTCGGTGAGTTGGGAGTTTTAGGGGTTACGGCTTTCCCCTAACCCCTGAACCCTGGCTTCAAGGGTTGAGGGTTCGGGTTTCTGGAAATGTTGGGGCTCAGTTGCTGCAATCCGACCCAGTCCCCACTAAATTCGTATCTAGGGGCTATTGCTGTAGCGGGGGCTGACCTAAGGGTCTCATGGTTTTCGGGGCTTAGGTGTAAGGCCTTAAGTCGTTCTTGGCGCAATCTAGATTTAGGGTCTAGAAGTCTGAGTTCAAGAGGTTTAGGCTGAGCCCCTAATTCCTCAAACCTGAACCCCAGAGCCATAAAACCTAAACCCTGGAGCTTAAGGGTTGTTTAGGGTTTAGGGTTCGGAGTTCAGGGGTTTAGGGTTTAGGGTTTGAGGTTTAGGGTTGAGACCGAGGGTTATAAATTTGATTTCAGGTTTTGTGGGCTCACCTGGACCCTGGATGTCCTGCCTTTTTACTTCAAGGCCTATAACTTGAGTTGCTAAATAACGTGCAATGAATATTTGGGACCGAATCACCCCCCAACCCCCCAGAGAAAAGGAGGACAACCCTAACCTAAACCCTGAACTCTAAACCCTCAAGCCCATATAAACTTACCATTACTTAGGGTTTCCAAATGTCCTTGATTTTTCAAATTTCAAGCTCAGAATGACCCCCCCCCAACCCCAAGTAATGGTAATAAACCCTAAACCAGAAGTCTGAGCGGGAAGCCCCCGAGTACCTGTTTAGGGCCTCTGTAGAGTAGGGTTTTAGGGATAATGGAAAAGAGAATGGAAACTACTAGGGTAATATAGGGGTTATACAGGGCTATATAGGGTTTAGGGTTTAGGGTTTACCCTAAACCCTAAACTATTTGTAACTGCATCATCTTCAAGAATCGCTGAGAGCTGCAGGTGCTTCCTCTCCATAAGTCGCAGTATTCTGAAACAGCTGTAACGCTTAATTCATTTATAAGGACCGGACTTTGGTAGGTGTCCTGAAGATTCACCCTATACAACCCCGATTTCCCAATATAACCAAAATTGCCATTTCATTTTCCAATTTTTTCCATTTGATTCTCCATCATTGGGGATAATATTGGTCATTATATTTAGGCGCCTATAGTAGATGGCTTGAAGATTAACTAACTGTCTTCAGGTTTCCGGCGTTACCGCCTCTGCAGCCAGATTCCGCGCCGCTTTCGGCTAAGCGCCAAAGCTGTGGTCAACCTTCCTTACATAAGCCCAAGCCAGAGAAGTAGAACCGCTCACGAGTCTTCTAGAAGCCCCCATGCACTCACTCAAAATCCCTACTTCAAGGTTCATGGGACTTGATTTCCGCTTTTTACTGGTCTTAAAAACCTACTTGTAATCCGAACTGGACATGTGTAGGATACACCAACTATAAATGGGCTTATAAGCCCCGTCATAAGTAGTTACTAAGTCCCATGAAGCCGAAACCTTAAACCCTGTACATCCCTATACCCCCTTTAAAGGGACCTAGTGATAAGTAGCTACTAAGCCCCATGAACCTTCTAGTAGACTCCAACCGTGCGTCCTCGCGCAATCCTTCACTCAACTCCTGCAGAGCGAGCCAGCTGAGCAATATGGCTTAAGGTTTATTCGCGTTTAGGCCTTAGGGTTTGGGGTTTAGGCTCCAGGGTTCGGGGTTTAAGCTTTGGGGTTTGGGGTTTAGGCTTTAGGGTTTGGGGTTCAGGGTTTAGGGTTCAGGCTTTAAGGTTTAGGTTCCGGGGTAGTTAAGGATTCAGAGCTTTAAGGCTACGGGTTCTAATGGTTTTTCCTAAGAGGCTGGAGATGACGTAGAAGAGTGGTTGGCTAGAACATACAGTCCTAAGACCCCCAAACCCAACGATATCCCTAGTTTGGAGTACACACCAGAAAAAAGTATAGACTTCTTGGGTATAAGTTGTTATGATAAGAACCCAGGAACCAAACAAGTATTAAAGTGTACTACTCCAACATTGGGATGTTGGGGGCTTCTTGAGGCGCCTGCAATCCCCGTACAGCATTCCATACATGGGAAGCGTGCAAGGATGACAGCCGTCCTTTCTTGGAGGGTCAGGGGGACTTAGTAAGTAGGTTGATAATCACGATAACCCACATAATAACCCTAGCTATCCAATTATTGACCTACTTACCAAGTCCCCATGACCCTCCAAGTTAGTTTATGTGGATGTTGCGGGGGCTTTATGTGCAAAAGGTAGGGAGGCAAACAGGGATCCAGGAAGATACATTTGGCTTTTACAAGGGCTTTGGTAGGTTTTTTTGGTTTCGGTTTTTGGGATCCCCATAATTTGGATTACAAACTATTGGGGTCTATCTTGGAGTCTGCCTATCTAAGGAAACTGTCATTTTGTTTTGTCAGGGGTTAAGGGTTCGGGATGAAACATGATTGAGGTCCAAACCATGCTGTGCGATGTCCACATAGAAGGACTCAACCTGAAATACTATTGGTGGAGGAAATCCCGCGCCACCCCAAGTCCCAATTTCTAGGATTTACAATTGTATAAGGGCTCTACTTGGAGGTTCATGGGACTTAGTAAATACACCCTACTTATAACCCCCTATCTGCACTTATGCAGGCAACCCCAAGTATACGTAGGGTTATAACTCAAGTTGCAGGTAGTTACTAAGTCCCATGAATTTTCCAAGTAAGTTGTGAGATTTCCTCCATCAACAGCAAGTAGTTGTTTGCAAATAAGAAACAAATCTCTGTAAATTTGAACCCCTACCAGGAATCGGTTCTTTTGGGAATAAATACGGCGGGTCAAGGCAGCAACAGGTTTGAACCCTCTATACACTTGTCCCAGCCCAGACGGCATCGGTACAAAGACCAAATGAAAAGGACAAAACGGAAGCGCTTGTTTGTTTGACAGGAGGTATTTGAAACTAAACCCCAAACCCTGAACTTGATGCCCGAACCGTAAACCCTGTGGCAATTGAGCCCCTGAACCTTGAACCCAAAACTTGGAGCCAATCACCCCGAATAACGAGGGGATTTTGACAACCCCACCCCTCAAGCAACGGAGAATCAAATGGAAAAGAAGATGACGCATGGAATGGCAAGGGGGTTTATATAGGATCTATATACATAACCCTAATAAACCCAGTGATGAGGGTAACTCCAACTCACAACGCTGGGATACCATTCTAATCATATAGGAATTCTAACAAGGGCAGCTATAGGGTCCTAATTTGGGGGCGGGGTTCCCAAGTGTAGGGTTTGAGAAAGTCCTGAAGACCCTCAATCGGAAACATTTCGGGTTTGGTAGATGAATCCATGTCCTCATCTGCTCGGCGTCGATCCTGAATTCAGCTTCGGCTTTGGGGGCCTCATGAAGGGTGTCCGGCTTGTACCTCAGGGTTTTAGGGTTTGGGTGTTAGGGTTTTGGTATGTTTTTAAGGGACCCTAGGGAACTACAGTGGCTTATAAGGGCCATATTAAATTCATCCAAGAACTCCTGATGCTAGCGTTAGACACGACCACTTCCCTCCTAAACTCGCTACATGACACTACGTGCTTTTTGAATCAGGGATTATCATACGATAGCTGCTTAGGCCTTGGAACATCGATGGCGCAGGTCGATCCGGCACGCTCGCCTGCCTTCCCCCCGCCAGGGGTACAGTAGCCAGTAGCACCCACGAACCTGGAGGATTTCTCCTTGCAACCTGGTCCCTCATTTTTATCCATATTCTATCAGTTGTAGGAGGGGCGTTGCTTTTTTTTTTGCGAGGTGGATCTTGGAGGGTTTTCTGGACCAGGAGGCTGAGAGCCTGGAGGGGATTTCAGAATCTTTCGACCACAAAAAATAAAAAAACGGGACCCGGCTTTCAGGTCCTAATTAGTGCCTGCAAACCCCTCAGGCGCTCCCAGCTTCAGAGGCCCTTAGAAAGCCGTCGCTGCTTAAGGGGCTCCTGAGCCCAGGTTTCCAGAGCCTGGCCCGAACACCTCCTTCTTGGCAACTATCCCACTCCCAGCATTGATGGCCTCCCAAACCCTCCAGGACCCTGTCTGGGAGGCTCCTACAAGCTTCAGAGCCTTCAAAAACTCTTTCATTTCAGGTATCACCCCAAGCGGATTCATCAAATGTTTCTGAAGCCAGAAGCTTGGCTATAGAAATGTGTGGGGTTGTTCACCAATATGGACCTACCTGAGCTTAGGTCCTAAACCCTAATAGGAATAGGTTCGGGTGGTTTGGCCTTGGGATGGCGTGGGGTGGGTGAATGTGTTAGATGGCCAGTTGGTCAGGCCAAAGCAGCATGTCGCACAGCACGGCACGCTCGAAGCGACTGTGTGGCATGACTATCCTTGCTCCAGCGCCATATCACATCAAGCTCTGAGCCCAAAATCCTAAACTCCAAATCAGAATCCCTAAGCCCTAAATCCTAAACCCCAAATCCTAAACCTGTAGGCTTAAATCCTTTTTGAATATCAACGCTAGGGTAACGAGTCAGGGCCCGGGGACTAAGGCTCGAGGTTTATGGCCAAGGTGGTTGAAGATTAAGGTGGTCACCCGCCAGAAACTTGACTTACTCGGGGGGGGGATCCTTAGGGAATAAGGGAATATGTTGTACAGGAATTATTCGTTATTCCACACTAACTACCAGTACTAGGTAAGTTGACCTGGGAAAACACAAACAGGACTTCCCAAAACCGACACTCCTTTTAGATTAGGAACCCTGCCTGGGGATTGGGATCGATTGTTTGGGCAATCGGCCATCCTAAACCTCTAAACTCCTAAATCCTTTCTATTTCTACTTGTGTGGGTTCCCAAGCAAACAGTACACCCTAAACCCAGTCTTAAGCATAGAAGCTGTGGTTTGGGATGATTAGATAGCACTTGAGGAGCTGACGGTGAGGCACGGTACCCTTGCTTGAGATGTCAATTATAAACAAATATGGCGACCACAGTACAGACCCAAAAAGGCCATAATCCTCATTATCGGGACACCCAAGTGGTATCCCCCCCCCAACTGAGGGAGACCCAATTCTGACGGCCCCAGTTTGTCCCTTCATTGAGGTCGACTTCCAAGCTGTTATGATCATAAGCAGCTAAGGGTGCAAGGTTCGCACTCCAGTAGTTGCTAGGCGGCTGGCGCTTGTCGCTCCACATGTTCGGCATACAGCCCGCCGATCAAATGGTGGTAGCAGCTGGGGCTTTGGCCAGTAGTCTGTTGGAGTCCCAACGTCTGGGCAAAAGCAGTGCTGTCCAACATGGCCCAGCTCGTGGATGGAGCGAAAGCTCGGTAAGGCACTATGTCATGTGGAGCCAAGGATGCGCACGATGCGGCAACTGATGCCTTGGGAAGCAATGCTCCGCAGACTGAGAGGATGGGTGTAGGGTTTAGGGGTTGAGGGTCTGAAAAATAGGGGCTGTATACGGATTATCGGGTATATATCGGGATTATATAGGGATAATGGAAAAGAACATGGAAACTACTATTTAGGGTTTAGGCTTAGGGTTTTCTGAAAAATTGTGTGCCCGTTTGGATACTCGAGTAAGGGTTATATCAAATGTGCTGTAGGGGGTCGTATTGCGCGAAATGGACCAGGTGGCTTTCAAGCACGTTGGGTGAAGTGAGGCGGTTATCTTGCTCTGCGTGGGAGGCGCCATCAGCGTATGACAGCAAAAGGATGGTGCTTTCCGGTTGGAAGTCTTTGGTGTGGTAGTACTTGGTAAGTAGGTCGATGACGGGGCCCACTGGGGTTAGTATACGGCTTAAACTGCTATACTTATACTGGTACTTATATTTATACTTCTACATATACTCATACTTGCTACTGTGTCTCCCTGACTCACCAAGTAAGTACTAAACCCTAATCTTCACAAGCTCATTGTCGAACACTATGTGTGACAACCCTTTAACCCACCATAGCAAGTTACCTTACACAAGCTCTAAATCCTAGCATACGTGAGGTAAGTTGTCAGGTGGGAGAGATACCCGGCTCACATAACGCTGATATGAGCTATAGTCTAAGCTCCTAGCATCCCCCTTAATAACCCCTATTGTACTCCCCCAAAAAATCCCCTGTATAGTTCCAGGAATTTGGACTATGGTTCCAATAGGAGACTGCAATCTATCTAAAGGCTAAGTAAGGCTTGTGTGGGTAGAAACTGTCCACACTTGAAATTTTCTTAGCTTCCTCAGCTTGAACCGGCCCTGGGAGGCTCTGGAACCCGACATTGGGCAAGAGCTGTAAGGATTTTATATGGGCTATTCTAGGTAGTGTGGTAATTCTCGTTACTCCAAGCCCCAAAAGGAGGCCTATATCATAGGGCATTTACAGGGTTCTATGTAAAGGGGTTGGGATTCCCAAAACCCAAAACCCTATTCTTATTACATAGGGACCCTGCAACCTCACAGTCCCTCAAGCCATGTGAGCTGCAGGGTTTAGGGTTTAGGGTTTAGGGCATCCAGATAATGGACCTGCTTTCCGTGTTAGAGAAAAAGATTTAAGCCCCATACGAAACTAGCAGGAGCTCCTGTCCCCACTGTTTTGGGTTCCTTACTAAACTTAATATTGGCAGTAGCTCATGTAGTAACCCCAGCTATTTCCAATATTAACCCACTGACGATGTCCCCCTGACCCTAAACCCTGGAAAAATATTGTAGCTAGTGTTAGTCTAACCCTAAACCCTACTTGGTGGGTCATGGGGACTTAGTAAGTTGGTGGATAACTAGGGTTACTACATGAATTATGGGGGTTATTGACCTACTTACTGAGTCCCCCTGACCCTCCGAGCCCTAAACCCTAAACCCTAAACCATGATGACTTACCTCCCCTCGGTCCTGTAGCTGCCTCAGGATGGGCGAGAAGTCCATCTGAGCAGTTGGTTTGGGGTTTAGCTCTGCCCCGGAAGGCGTAGACTGTGGGCTTATAGCATGCCCTCTGAACCCTAAACCCTGCAAGCAATTTTTTCGTTACATCCCTAGTTAGAGTTGTGAAGGTGATCTGCAAGGCTTGTACATTTGAAAATCGAAGCAGTTTCTTCCGCAGTATGTGGGTGGTTGTCAAAATTATGGTCCCTTTTTGGATCCCTATTATAATACGGCACCTAATATTTAGGGTACCCAAAGAGGGACTAATCGGGTATATATAACCCCAATATAATAGTTTCCATTTTCTTTTCCATTATCCCCATAGAACCCAATATAGTCCATATAATCCCCATATTTAGGGTACCCAAAAAGGGATCATATTTTTGACAACCACCCATATAACCCCAACATACACCCAATTGTAATATAGTAGTTTCCATTTTCTTTTCCATTATCCCTAAATAAGCCCTGTATAACCCTAATACTTTTGACAACTACCCATGTAGGAAGGATTTCTTTTGGGGGCTTGGAGGGATCAGGTAAACGCGATTTAGTGCTTAGGGTCTATGGTTTGGGGTCTAGGGATGACTTTGGGGAAGCATACTACTACGTGGCACTTAGGACCCCTACTAAGGGTTAACCCTTAGGCACCTATACTAGGATTATAAGGGAATCTCAAAGGGTTAAGGGTCTAAGGTCCAAGCTTAGTCCCAAGGAGATGAAAGCTGTCAATTCACTTGTAGGTCCAGTTACCACAGGGGCCCGAATTATTACCAAGCTCATGTTGAAATCCATTTGAGGTAGCCTTTACCATCACTATACATGGAACCTATAGGACCATAGTGTCGGTAATCCCTCAGGCCCCCACATAAAGGCTGCGGATTTGAGGTTATGATCTTGGCAGGAGAAGGCTCGTCTACCGTGTCTGGAGGTGTAGTGTGCTTAGTATCTACTGCTGTACGATATCCTGAGCATGAGCCGCCGAAGTAATTACCTTTATTTGGCTATGACCGGGCTAGAACTACAAAAATATTGGGGTGATAAGTATGGGTTCTGAGTACCCATGAACCTCCAAGTAAATCCCAAATCGTGACCGCCCGGGCCTGTAGGAGGACGTAGACCCCAAACACTACAATTGTCCTGATCGGTACTCCCCATAAACGGCGCAAACTCTTGAAATTATAGGGTTTAGGGCTTTACTTGGTTGCTTCCTAGTCCCTGAACCCTAGTCGCGCCCCAAGCACTACTCCCGAAACCCCGAATCCCAAAGCCCTGAACTTATAGCCTGACAGACTCTCTGAGTGAATGCCGCAAAGGACCTTTAGATCAAGCCTCATATTGCATCCAGAACCCTAATCCGTATAAACAACTAGATAATCCCAGTTTCCACTTCATTTTCCATTCTCTTCTCCATTTGATTCTCCATGACTTGAACTAATATCCCTATACGACTATACCCCTAATTGTGGGAAAGAAACCCTAAACCCTAATCCCAGAGGGTCCAAGTACCCAATGATTAGGTACTTGGGTTTTGGGTAATTATTAGTAATTATAGTATAGGTTTTTGGGTAACCCTTAGAGAATATTGAGGCCTATCCTATCAAGGCCCAAGCCTCGGCAACCTGGCGTAGAATCTTTGGCACTTCTACCGCGCGCACGTCACGCAGCTCCTCCACGACCTGAATGGACGGAACGACTCAGGGTTTGGGATTGAGAGGGCTTCGAATAAAGGCTTGGAGTTTAGATTTTTGGGGGGAGGCTTGGGCTTTAGGTTTAGGGCTTAGGTTTTAGGGTTCAGGTTGTATGCCTTAGGTTTTAAAGCTTAGTGAGACTTTACGACTCCGGGATCCTTATAGCCAAAATAGATACTGTCTATCGACCTTGGGGCCGGAAGTAGGTATCATTATAGACTTGCATCTGCAGGGTTAGTGAGGATCTACAGGGCTTCGGGCTAGGGCCTGGGGTTGAGGATTGAGGGCTAAGGCGTTAGGAATTTGGGCGCGAGATGTAGGATTTAGGATCTATAGGGCTTAGGGTTAAGGCTCGGCGCTTGGAGTCTACGGCATTTAGGGTTTAAATCTTCGAGCCAAGTATTGAACCCCCCCCACCCCTAATATTGCATACTCTCCATTCTGGTATATTATAATGGATTGGGAATATCTAATGTTAGGGGGGTTTAATGTGAGGGGGGGGGTTAGAGCCGTTGAGCATGTCCCAGTCAGGCAAGCGCCAGAGAAAGAGCACCTTGATGTTAGTCAAGCGGCTTCACAGGACGTAGACCGCCAGCCAGTATTCGTCCCAGCTCATGCCTGGATGGTAGTGCCAGGTCGACCAAAAGTTTTGTTGCGTTTGCCCTTGCAGCTTCTGATGTGCACGAATGCAGGCAGGCCTCCATGTTTTCGGAAGGTCTGCTTGCAATGTTTGCAGGCCTAATGTGGCACAAGCTTTGGAGAGCAGTGTAAGCAAGCGGATTCGTGAAGGGAAGCTGCGTGCGGGCGAGGAGCGTGGTGCCTGCTGGCTGGACGACTGGATGTTTTCATGCTGCACCTACCTTTTGCAATGCCGCTGGCGATTGCAGGTCTCAGGGAGGGCGGAGGGACTTGGGTTGAGCCTAAACCCTAAACCCAAGGGCTTGAAGTTCAGGGGCGAGAGCTAGTTAAAGACATGCAATTTAGGGCTGGCTTATGGAAACACTGAAACAGAGCCACTTGACCTGTAAAGGCTGGGCTTGCAGGGTTTGGGGTTTAGTGGGCCGCATACTCCACTTGGAGGTCAAAGTTATAGCTTGCGTACAGTTGTACTTAGACGCCCAGAAAACCCCCTCTGAGTCCCCACAGCTGGGCTTTAGTGGTGCTGTAGCTAGAATTGTGTCTGTGCTGTAACATAGGTGCCTACCTAGGGTTTAGGGTTTAGGCTTTGGGGAATGGCAATAATGGAAACCACTGTTCAGAGCTCTTGTGCATAGACCGGCAAATACTCTGACCCTTGCTTAAGGGACCCCCGCAACACGTCTTAAAAGCCTGAACCCCAAAACCCCCCAAAAGGGGAACCTAATGCTGAAAAGCCCCCCCACCCTAAACCCTAAACCCTACTTGCAAGGTCATGGCGACTTAGAAGTAGGTCAATAATTAGGATAACTAGGGTTCTCATATGGTTTATAGGGGTTATTAACCCAGGAATTAAGTCCCCGCGACCCTCCAAGTTAGCCCTAAACCCTATGACAAACCCTTCCTAAACCCCTACACCCTAAACCCCTAAAACCTTAAACCCCTGAACCCCTAAACACTAAACCCCTGGGTCTTCCCACTCGCTGGACATCAGCCTCCAGGGCCAATGGCTCTGACCGTATAGGTCTTCGAATTTTGTGGCTTCAGGAGCTTCGGGAGTAAGGTACATAGGGAATAAGGTATATGGTAGTTTCCCAAAATAGGGAGATTTCAATATAGACCCCCAACTACTATAATCCTAAGTATAAGGATTCCCACAAAGGTACCCCTAATTTGGGGAACCCCCTATGTAGAGATTCTACCAATCACGGCTTTCTTTAAGCCCTAAGCGCTGAAATCTGACTTAGGGTTGAGGCTTAAATAGGGCTTTCCCAAAATTAGGTGTACCATTTTGCTGGTCCCAATCGTAAGGATTATGATATTTTGGAGTCTATATGGGGGTCTGCCTATTCATGGAAACTATCACATCCTAAATCCTAAACGCTAAACCCTAAACCGCGAAACCCCCGACCGTCGTCAAGGCGAGTCTTCAGGGTCACTTCTACTGGGGAAGCCTACTTGGAGGTTCATGGGACCTAGTACCCATTCATAACCGGGTTCCTTTAAAGGGGCTATAGGAATTTATGGGATTCAGAGTCTAGGATTTAAGTTTAGGGTTTCGGGTTCGTGGGACTTCGTAACTACTTAAAGCTGGGGTTATAACCAGACCTATACTTGGGGTAATCCCCATAAGGCCATTCAGGGGGATTTTACGTATGGTAATAACCCCAGTCATCAGTAGCTACTAAGTCCTAAACAACTTCCAAGTTAGTGCATTGAAGGCTTGACATTCAAGGCCTTTTTTGGGTGAGATGACTATTCAACGTGGGCGTCCAGCCCCCTAACCCTGTCCCTAAACAACATGAGTCTCCATTTTGCAATTCCCCGAAAAACCCATGACGCTTAGCACCCCCAATCGGAGCCTATGGGAACCCAAAAAGGTTCAGGGTCTAAGGTCCTAGCTACATGCCAAGGAGTTACCAGAGGAAGGCATTATGTGATTTCCTTTGCTCGTCTACTCGAGGTGAGGATTGCTTGAAGAAGGAAGAAGAAGTCTGTGTCTGAATGTTATGCCTTAGGAAAACCCTAAACTTACTGGAGTGGAGGTTGGTAGGGAATAAGGAAATATGGTGTATACATATATATATATAGAGACTATATAGTATGTACGGATTGTGTTTCCTTATTCCCTGCTAAGCACCCAAACCACTGTCATAAACTGCCACACCCAGGTAGGTTCCTTGTGCCTTGTATATAATGAAGCTTAAACCCTACCCACCGCACTAGACTACCCCGCCCAAGTTCCCCTTTAAGTAAGCTTCTTCAGGGCAAATTAATGCCGATGAAGCAGGAACCTCAGGGTGGGTAGTAGTAGTAGGGGGATAGATTTGGGGAGGGTCCATAGTGCACGGCTGAATATGATAGGACGGTCGTCAAAAATGGGTTTAGGGTTTCAGGGCCTTCAGGGTTCAGGGCTTACCGTTTGGGGCTTAGTTGCATCATCAAGAAACCCTAAACGCTAAACCGCAGGTAGCTGCCAGGGGCGTGCCCCAATGTTAGGCTCATCTGATTGTCGTACCAGTAGTGAAGTTTTTTGAGGTCTGGGTTTAGGGCTTAGGGCTGTGTAGCCCTCGTATGACGACACCCACCTGACAACGCCGCAAACTCCCCGTGATTGACGTTCAGTTCCTCGTGTCTAGGGGCAGGCATTCTCGTTATAAAGTGCTGAAGGCCTATAGTCCCCCTTAAGTAGATAGAACATGGGGTAGAATGGGGATCTTAGTATTACATACCCAAAACCATATTCTGTCTACTTAAGGGGGACTATAATGTTGCTTTGAATTTTTGTCAACCTTGCTCGGACGAAGCCCGAATCTCAATTCCTTACCCGTAGTTAGTAATGTAGACCCCTGATTAATAAACCTCTTCCCGTAATAGGGATTATAACGGGGATCCTAATACCAGGGGCCCTTAAAAGGAGGGGGTTTATTAATCATGGGTATACATTAAGGAATAGAGGCCTGTAGTTAGTAAGGAATACTTGGATGTTCAGGGGGACTTAGTAAGTTAGGTGAATAACCCCTATAACTTATACCTAGTTATCCTAATTATTAACCTACTTACTAAGTCCCCATGACGCTCCAAGTAGAGGAGGGGATCCCTACGGTAGTCCCCGGATGACCCTCCATGTTGGATCGTTCCACCTTACATTCACTGTCTTTGAGAGGGTCGCACTGTCGTATTAAGGGGCTACTATTGAAATATAACAAGTCCTATGACCCATTGTGGTACAAAAGTACTGTGAAGGGGAATGATGTAACCTCTATGATAAATGGCCCCCTACTACCCCGTCCTTATTGCCTCAATAGGTTTCCATATTCCATGTGCGGCCCGTCGAATATAAATACTCTGCAGCCCACCGCTAGGATTGCTTACTAACTTTACTCCCCAAATTGTGTGCAATCTCTGCATGATCCCAGACTGTATGTCCCCAAACCCTAAACCCATTTCAGCCTGAGCATGGAATGCCAAGCCTACGATAAAGTAAGAAATTCTTATCGCTGACAGCGGGCGCCTGCAGGAAGGAGAAGTCTACCTGGCAGCTTCAAATATATTGACAGACCATCTAACGCCCGCCCAAATTAGCATCAACCCAAAAAGAAGTCTCCAAAAAGATCTCTGACGAAGAGGGTTGAATTTTACTGAAGAGTTGATTTGGGATTAAGGTCTGTGGTTATGGGTTTTGTATGAAGGTTTTAGCGGTTGGTCGATAAAGATCACGGTGTAGCGAAGGCATCCTAAACCGTTTGGCAAGGAGGGTTTAGGTTTTAGGGAACAAGCTTTGGAGATGTTGGGGCTAGGATATGGGGTTTAGGGTGTTATTGGCCGCAGCTCGCCGGTTACTAGAGCATTCAGGCGTGAGTTGAAAAGCCGACGCCAGCGCTGACGCGCAGGGGGAGGGGGTTTCTGATCTGAATGCACGAAGCCCTAAACCCCTAACCCCAATGCCTCTTAGTTGAAAGCCTCAATTCCTTCTGCAACTGTGGATCCTACACACCGACTCGGACTAAACCTACATACAGCTCGGGTCATGCCCCCTTAACTTGATTCCTTTTAACAGATACCACAGTAGGTAGTAGGCGCTGTAATAACCCCCTTCTATATGACCCCTTTAGGAACAGTTACTGCAAGGTGTTTTGATCCATCACACAACTCCTGCTACCAACTATGTAGCTGGCTGTACCAGGCAAACAACAGATTGGCTGAACAACAGGCACCGGAAACCATAATCCGCAACAAGAGCTATAATCTCTAAACCCGACACCCTAAATCCTACACGCATAACCTCTAAAACTACAAGTGGTAAATCCTACCAGAGCCAAGACCTCTGAACCCTAATTCCACAGGTGGAGACGACCATAAGCTCTAAACCTTGAACTCGAAGCCTTCATCCTGATAAGACCGCCAAAAAGTTGACCCCTACAACCTAGGAGCTTGCATTCGTGACAAATGCTGAAATCTAAAACCTCTCAGAAAAGGCTCCTAGTACTTGGTACAGATCTACATCCCTGCAGACTAAGTACTCCAAAAGCATCTGCAATCGAGAGCTCTGGACACTCGAGTAGTGTAACGTGCTGGAAGTTCTCCGCAGATGTGGAGGGTACCACGCGTTCGCAGGATGGGTTGTGTGATGTTGCAAGTGTCCTGGGCTTCGACCAGACGCAGTAAGATGTCCAGAAAGACCTCCCGGCTTATTGTCATGAGCTGTTGATCGTAGTCTATTGCCCATAGATCCGCCGCCGTAACCTCAAAGGGTCTCCGCGTCTGAAGCCGATGGCAAATTCGCGCTCGGGGAGCTTCATGGCGCGCTCTGCCCAGTCAAGGGGGAGCGAAGCCATGGCTGGCAAGAGTGCAGTGCGTAAGAGCTATACAGCGAAATGTTCGGTGAGTGTTCTGAGCTTAGGTTTCAGTTCAAGGCTCGGGGCCTTCAGGCTTCAGAGTTGACATCTTCCAGGCAAATCAGGATCTCAGGCGCTGCTCATGCGTCAAGCCATCCCAGAGAGAGATAGAGAAAGAGAGAGAGAGAGATCAAGAGACAAGACAAACAAGAGCAAAACACTCCCGACCCGACCCAGCCTGAACAGCCGCTCGACCTTTGGAAACACATATGTCCTGTAGTTACTGGCGTGCTTGGCCACGTATGCTGCCTAGAACAATCCCGATACGGTCCCCAGAAAACCCCCATGAGCAAAAGCTGTCTAGTGCGACCCTGTCTGAAAATTGAAGTTGCTGCCACAGCCATTCCAGATCTCTGCAACCCTTACGTATTCCCCTGCGATGCCCTAAATCCTAACCCTAAACTCTACCTTCTACTAGGTTCCCCAGTGACCCCATAATCATAAGGGTACCCTTTTCCTAGTGTTCAGATTTAATAGGGAGGCCCCATAATGAAAAGGGAAAAAGGTACTACCGGGGTACCTAGTCTAAGGAAGCCTATATACACTCACCAAACATCAGAGTAAAAGCCCGACGTCGTATAACCTCAAGATCTCCCTATATCCCCCGGGTATAGGGTTTAGGGTGAATAGGATCTTATTCTAAACCTGAAACCTCAAGACCAAATAATCGTACAATGAGGAGCACCAACTGCATTTTCAAGTTTAGAGCCTCAAAAATCCAACCCGAAACCTTAAGTCATCAAAGTACGTTGCAATCCCTAAGCTCTAGGCCCCAAACCTAAAACCCCTAAGCCTTAAACTAACAACCCTAAACTTCAAACCCTAACTCCAAGCCCTAAACCTTAAGCCAAAAGGCCTATACTCAAAACACTACACTCCAAACCCTAACCCTAATCCCTAAACCCTAAACTCCCAACCCTAAGCCCTAAACTCTAAACCCTGAACCCTAAATAGTAATTTCCATGTTCTTTTCCTTTATCCCAATACAAGCCCACTGTATACCCTATAATCCCTACATAACCCAATATAGTAGTTTCCATTTTCTTTTCCATCACCCCAATATAACCCTAAACCCTAAACCTCAAACCCTAAACCCTAAACTCCAAATCCTAAACCCTTTTTGCCATGTCCCTCAGCATTTCGGCCCCAACCTTGCTGAGGAAAGCATTTGTCTGGTTTAGCACATCCCAAGCCTGCCAAGGTCTCATCCGGTGGATTAGGGCTCAGGGCTTAGGGTTTAGGGTTTAGGGTTTGGGGTTTAGGGCTTGAGGTTTAGGGCCTCGGGGTTTCCGGTTTGGGGTTCAGGGCTTCGGGACGTGGTTTGGGGTTAAGGCTTCAGGGCCTGGGGTTTAGGGGCCGGGTCCTTCATAACCCTGAGTACCTTATACCTTGTGTACTATGGTAATCTCGCAGATTAAGGGCAAGAATCTAGTATCAACAGTTTCTTGCCGGGTCAGGGGGGCTTTAGTAAGTCGACTTGTAACCCCTATCAGCCATGTAATAGCCCCAGTTATCCCCACTACTAACCTGCTTAGTAAGTCCCCCTGAACCTCCAATTAGGAATCACTTAAGGAGGGAAGTTTCCTATGAGATTATACACGGGGTACATAAGGCTTACTTAAGGTCTCTACAAGGTAACGCCCCTCCCGTAATTTCTAAGGTCGCAGCAGTTTTGTCAAAAACTAAGTGTCCCTGTAAAGGGGTTAAGGGTTCAAGTTCTCGGCAGTTGGGTCAAAACCTAGGGCTTAAGCTTTAGGGTCCAAAGGGGTTTGATAGGGATTGCATGGGCATACATGGGTTCAGATTGTTGTTAAGGAGCTTAAAGGTAAGTTCCCGCAATATGTGCATGTGCAGTAATTAGTATCGTTTCCTTACGGTAGGAACCGAGCTTGAGTTACTGAAGTTCGTTTACAGCCGCTCAGGATTTGGTGATTCTTGAAAATGTTGGGACTTGTGGGCGCACATATTTAACTAGAATCACGTTGCTTTGTGAGCGTGCAGGGAAATAAATTTCAACAACTCCGCTGATGAGCTTCTTAGTTTGGGCAGGCATATCTAAGAAGCACATCACTTTTAGTCGGGTTAGCAGTCAGGTCTCTTGGTTTTGTCTATGTAAGCGAGGGAAGTGCAACCAATTCCATGTAATGCCTGCAGGCTCTGAGGATTTTCAGTCGCCCGTGTTCCGAGTCCCGTGACCCTAAACCCTACACCCTAAACCACGAGGCAAACTAGTGCACAAGACAAACAACTTATGAATCTACTCTCAAGAAGAGTATGATTACAAAATGCAACCGCAAAAGGGCCAAGAGAGACTTCCATCCTGTTGGCAAAGCGTTATATAGGGTTTCATGGGACTTCGGAGAAGGGACAATGTGCTAAGTCCTGCAAGCTCAAGCCACACATGTTTTCGCGTACGTCGACGTTCAAGACTCCAGGATGTGGACATACTGGAGGAGATCAGGTCATCATGAACTGGCGGAGGTGATATGAGAAGTTCTTGAACCTCAAAATCATCCTCGCAAAATTCCTGAAAGGGACCCCCCTAACCCTATTGCCATCGTCAGTCTAGAAAACTTCATGAGGACACCCGAGCGTTAGTCACTTATGGCCTCCCACATTCTGACAGCCCGGCTTATGTAGGTGATAGTCCATACGCCTCAGGCCCTACAGAACCTCGAACCCCAAACACTGAATCTGACTAAAATGGTCAGGGGGCTTTTAAAGTAGAGTTATGTAAGCCGAATAGTAACCTCAAGTATCCCCAGTATCAACCTACTTACAAAATCCTGCTGACCCTCCACGCAAATACTAGACACAAACAGGGCAGCGTAACATTCTGCATCATGTGGGAAAGGGACGTAACGTCGCTCCTCTTCACTACCATCTCGCGGCCTGGGACTCAGGAATTCTTGAAAAGTTGAGGGTCTGGGGTTTAGGTTTAGGGGGTTTTGGTATACGGGTTTAGGGTTCAGGGGTTTTGGGTGTAGGGGGTTAGGGGTTTTTGGGTGTAGGATTTAGGGGTTTGGGGTCTAGGGGTTTTGGGTGTAGGGGGTTAGGGGTTCTGGGTGTAGGATTTAGGGGTTTAGGGTCTAGAGGTTTTGGGTGTAGGGGCTTAGGGTGTAGGGGTTTTGGGTGTAGGGGTTTACTTTAGGGGTTGGGGGTAAGGTCAAGGGTTTTTAGGGTTCAAGGGTTGAGGATTCAGAGTTCAGGGCTGAGAGCTTTGGTCCTAGTAATGGAGAAGCTATTGGACAAGTAAGTGGAACATGAAATGGAAGCGGACGTTCTACAGGAGCTTATAGGACGGAATGTAGGGGACTAAACAATCACCAAAATCATTAGAGATCGATTTGTACCACGTACTAGAAGTATACAGGGGACCTAGGACCGTGATATTGGCTTTTATTTAGGCCCCTTCTGTAGGCCAAACATACACAAAGGGTTCATGTAGTTATGTGGTATAACCAGGTACATAGCGTATAGCTACATGCACTCTTTGGGTGGAGATTACAGCGGACGGCTTGAACGCTGGATGCCAAATTCCAAGCTGGGCTGCAGACTGATCTGAGGGTTTCGATCCCTAAGCCAGGGTAATTTAGAATGATTTCAATTCCCAATTTACGGCCATCTAGGTACTATTCCCTACATGAACCAACAATTTAGGGTAAGGTCGGGTGAGGTCGCTTTCAATTGCCCTGCACTGACCCACTTCTTCGAGTGTCACGTGGACTTAGTATGTATACTCAGAACCCCTTATCAACCATGTAGAACTTACTAAGTGCCCGTAACCCTGCAAGTATGCCCTGAACCCTTCTCATTCCCTCTTTGCATGGGATGTGTATGGTCATGGGAACAGACTTCGAATTGAGTAGTCTTTTTTTGGTGGTTGAACCTAGCAAGATAATGTTCCTTATATAAACTACTATACCCCAGAAGTAGGACATAATCTTACTCTATGTTGGGTACCATAGTAACCCCAAATAGAATACTACTCAGTTGGGATACTGCACCTTCCGGGGCACACTACCACGGAACTCAGACCTCTGCGTGGTAGCTTCCCAAATAAGAGCCTCCAACATAAATCCAGTGCATTATAACCTTTTATCACTGGGACCACAAAAACAAACCCATAATTCCAGGAACGCCCCGCGGACATACAAACCTTCAAGTCTTTGGAGGCCTCCGACGCTTACCACATAAAAAACAAAATAATTATCGATCATCGCATCCTGTACTACAAGTCTGCAGCTACTACCCCCTCCCCACAAGCAGGCCTCGACAAAGTGGGTCTTACTTCGGGGTTTGCTTCAGATGTTATGGCCCCCAGCACCTGACCACCCCGCTATACTTTCCTCCCGCGTAGGTTTTTCTGCTTTTTTCGGCTCACCCGGCAACTCAAGAAGGGGGTGTAGGATAGAGGGTTTCATTAGGGAACCCATGCGAAGGGTTGGATGCACAGGCCTGGTTTAGGTCCAGGTTTAGTTTAGGGTTTGGGGCCTTGAGGGTAGTTAAGTGGTCTCCAGCCTAGACTATGTCACCTCCAAAACCAGCATGTCAAGCGATATTGACCCGATTTACTCTGTAGTTTGAAAGCGGTCTTTGAAGAAGCAAGAGGTCTTTCTAGAGCACTTTCTGGAATTCATGCTTAGTTCGGGGGGTATCATATTCCGAACAAGCTGCCAAAATGAGTCCCATGAAGCATGATCTCGATCAAGCGTTCCCCCCAGACCCTCAACCTCAATCCTGAAGCCTAAATACCATGTCCTAAAAACTATGAAGCCTAAGATCTAAACCCTGAGTCTTCAAGCCCAACCCCTTAACCCTATCAGATATCTTTGCCACATACCTGTTGCCTCAGCAACCCGCAACCCCGCACATCCCTACGTCGCCATCCATAATCACTAGAAGCTTCCCTTTTGGGGTTCCAGATTTTTTGGGGGCAGGTTATTCAGGACATTTGTGAATCAAGCTCCCGACTGATCTCCACCTGCTTAATCTGGGGCTTCAGGCGGCTGAGGGTCTAGGATTCAAAGGATTGGGCCCTTAACCCTGGGATCCCTATATACCTACTAATATGCACCCTAAAAGCCTAAGGGCCCATACTTCTGACCTTGGAAGGGTTCAGGGCCCAGGCTTTGGGGTGTAGGGCTGAGGGTTTAAACCCTAAACCCTGTTAGGGGCCTAAACCCTAAACCTTAGGGCTTCGGGTTTTGGGTTCCGGGTCTAGGGTCGCGTCGGTAGGGGTCTAGGTTTTATGGATTCTAGGGCTCTGGAGGCCCAGGACGCGCCAAGCTCTTCTGGGTTCAGAGTCTTCAGGAGCTCAAGAGCAGTAGCAGCAGTGATATTAGGAGTAGCAATACTTGATTATAGTACTAGTGCGAGTAATACTTACAGTACTAATTCTAAAACTAAAGGTACTAATATTCAATGGTGCTAAAAAGCAATAGTATTAGTAGTAACTTGCGCGTCGGCCTCTGAATAATTCTCTGTCAAGGTAAGCAACTGCTGTTCGGGCAAACCGCGGACTGTTCACCCAGATGGAACACGTGGGTTTTCTGGAATGAGGGGTGCCTTTTTGGGGGTCCCTATAAAAGGATTCGAATGTTTTGGGGTCTATATTGGGGTCCTGTGTTTAGGGAAACTACCACATGGCCAGCACTGTTGCCCGCGTCAGCTACAGCCCAAAGAGGCCCGCACTCTATGCGTCTGCCAGCGCCGCAGCGGCTGGAGGACATCAAAACGAAAATGTGCAGGGGCCCAGAGAGGCCTCTGAACGCTGTGCATGGACTCCACCATTACCCATTCGCCCGGACACGAAAACGTCACTCTACTTTTCAAATATATTGATGCTATGGAAATTAATTTCTGCCCCAAACCGCCACGAGACTGAATCCCTTTACATCTCAAGTCGAGCCCAAAACCCCACACAAAAAGACCTGGACCCTACATAGCCCCTATAAAGCCCCCACCGTAACTCGTATAAAAAAAGCCCAAATACATTACAAACTACAATTTCCATGTTCAATAATATTTCACATCCTTTCCATCTGATTCTCCATATTGGGGGTAACATCCCTAAACCCTAAACCCTAATCACGAACCCCTAAACCCTAAACTCCAATCCCTAATCCCTAAGACCTAATCCTTAATCCCTATACCCTCATCCCTGAACTCTAATCCTTACACCTTAAACCCTAAGCCCTGATCCCTAAGCCCTAAACCCCTAAACCCCAACCCCCTAATCCCTAAACCCCAACCCCAAAACCTTAATCCCTAAACCCTAATCCTAAAACCCTAATCCCTAAACCCCTAAGCCCTAACTCCAAACCCTAAACCCCAAACCCCTAAGCCCCAAATCCCTGAACCCTAACCCCTAAACCCCTAAACCCCTAAACCTTAATCCCTAAACCCTAAACCCGAACTCCTTTCAGCCCGCCTCCTGCGACATGGAGGCCAAGCCCTTCCTCCGGCTTCAGCGCTGAGCTAACTGCTAATTAGCTACTAAGGGTTTAGGGTCTAGGGATTTAGGGTTTAGGGTTAGGGGTTTAGGTGTTTAGGGTTTAGGGGTTTAGGGTTCAGGGTGTAGGGTTAGGGGATGGGTTACTACCTGAACCCCAAACGTATGTGGAATAATGGCCTTTTGGGCTATGTTTCCGTGTTTTGGGCTATGATTTTAATTAGTTACTACCAAGAAGGGGTAAACTTGGGGTTATATTCGGGTTATATTAGGGTTCCATTGGGGTTATATTAGGGTTATGTTTGGGTTATATTGGGATTACTAGGGTTCAGGGTCAGGCGTTTTAGTCTACCTGAACCCCAAAAGTATGTGGAATAAATGGCCGTTTAGGCTATACTTAGGTGTTTTGGGCTATCATTTCACCTACTGTTGGGGTTCAGGTAAGGGATGGAGCCAAACATGACGGTTTCCCGAAATTAGCGGTTTAGGGTTTAGGGGGCACCCTTTTTTTAAAGGGGATTGAAGGGGAGATATACGGGAAATCGATTTATACAAGGTTTCAGGATTAGGGTTTAGGGTTCCCCAAAAGTAGGGGTACCGTCTTGGGATCCCCCTGAGAAGCATTGTAGTTTGTTGGGTCTATAGTGGGGTCCCCCTTCTTGTGGAAATTATCACATGGAGACTACTATATCATGTAGGGTGTAGGGCTTAGCGTCTCTGGTCTAAGATCTAGGGAGAAGGCTGGAAGTGATGCCCGCAAAGTTCCTGCGCAACCCCTTACACTGGTCCCTAGAACCCATATTCCTGAAGTCCTACTAACTACTAGTAGACTGGGATTGAGGGTTTCCTACTTGGACGTCCAAGGGCATCTGACTTTTTGGATTCATGGCGACAAGCAGGACAGGCATGCTCAATAAAGGGACCATAACTTCGGTGATGCCAGGGATCCTTCATGACCTTAGTCTACTAGAACGCCATAGCTCTCAAGGTCATGGATTTGTTAGAATCAGCCGAATTTTGTGGGTTAGTGTTATCACAAGCTTTTGAATTTTAAAAGCTGTTACGGCTTAACGCGGCAGGCCCTAAACCCCAAACCCAAAACCCTAGATCCTAAACCCTCACTCTAAACCCTAAACCCTGAACCCACAATGTGAGGTTGGGCTTCACATGCTCGAGGCATGTCGTATGGTGCAACGGGAGGTGATTACGGTGACTACTGGGTGGGTTTAGGGTTTAAGAGTTTCGGGCTTAGCGTTTAGGACTTTAAATTTTGGGATTTACTGCTTAGGATCTAGGGTTTAGATTCAGGGTTTCGGGTGGCCGGTGAGGAACTTAAGCGGTTTCGGGTGTGGGCTAGGACTTAGCTGCCAGAATCAGAAGGCCTGCCATTTACAACATAAGTATCCGTGCTATGTAACTAAATTCAAGTTCCTTAAGAGCAATCCAGACCATTGGAGAAGATCGGGGCTACGTAGGGCTTCATCCGGTCCAGGTTTTTGGGTCCCCAAGGTAACACGCCCCTAGTACTCAGCGCACCCAACAAGGGGCCATAATTTGACCAGCTTCCATGTGGCCAATTGTACATTCAACTTGTGCGGTTCAGGGTTGAGGCTTTCGCGTCCATGCAGGGTGAACTTTATACTTTCAGGGCTGACTACTGCAGCGTCATGAATGAAAGAAGGTAGTGACGGTAAGTATGACTCAGAATAGTTCCCTCTACGGTTTAGGGTCTAGGGTGATTTCTTAGAACCCTGGCTTAATGTATCCTCAACATTGGACCCACTAAGCACGTTTCAACCCTAAACCCTACACCCTCTTAAGTATTTTGAATGTAAGCTGTGGGGTATGATGCAAGTTTGGGGGAGAGCAAACCATTTTTGGCTTGAATTCAGGCTTAAGCCCTGAAGCCCGAAAGCTCCCAGTTTAGGGCTTAGGGTTTAGGTTTAGTGTTTAGGGATTTAGGGATCCCAAATACTACGCATTGTGCGCAACTCCCCAACCCTCAGCTTTAAAGCCTAGACCCTAAACCCCAGGCGCAACATCCGACACCTTAGGCCAACAGCCTAAATCCTCAATCTCCCCCTAAACAGGGCCTAAACCAAGAGCCTTTTTCACGAATCTCTGAATCCACAAAACTGTAACCCCGTAGACCTATGATAAAAGAACAGTTTCAATGGTCCGTTGGTGTTATACCACAAAAAATCGGAGTTATGCGACTTCAAAGGTGACTTCAATTCAGACCCCAAAATACTATCCTCCTTACTATGAGGACCCGCAAAAAAGGACCCCCAGTTTTGGCAAATCCCGTTTGCCAACCCTACACTCCAGACCACATACCTTTAAACCTTACACCCTAAGCCCCTAAACCTCCCAAAAACGAGGCCTGACTTGCTCTAAGCCGGCGAGAACAGGCGACCTTTCTTCGGTTTAGGGTTCACGGTTTAATGGTGGTGAAACGTTTTTTTTTGCTTCTTTTTTGTAAGGTTTAGGATTTAGGGTGTAGGGCTTAAGCTTCTTCCCACTTTCTAAGGTGCTAATCATGGGCTCCTGATATGGGCCCCTAGCGAGCACCTAAATCCTAACTATGAGCCCTAAATTTGGCTTCTGCGGTCTTATGGGATATGGCATAAACATATAAGGAATCTTGGATGAAGGGAACATACTAAGGGCCCATAGTTCCAACCTCAGGTTATTGTTGGGCTGAGCATTGGTGTTTGGAGACTTATTGGGCTTAGAGTTGGAATTTGGGATTTAGGGTTTAGGGATAGGGATAAGGGTTGGGCTGTTTGGTGCAATGCTCACAGTTTGTGGATTCGGGGTAAGGATAGGACTAACAGTCTGGCGCTTTGGGTTTGGGGCTATTAGGGCTACAGAGGGTGCGGGCGAATAGAAAAAGCAAGTAGATTAATGGTGGGGAGAACGGTGGTCATTACATGACTTCCAGGGGTCAGAGGGTCCCATAGAAGCTTCCAGACATACAGGAAATCCCTGGAACCAGGGTCCAACTACTCTGTAGGCCGTTTCAAGGAATTGCCAAACCTAAACTCTGCACCCTGAAGTACACCACATCAGGGATGTACCTTCAGCAGAACTAACTTATTGCGCTTCGTGCGCTGGCAATGGTAGTGATCAACTCGGGGACCGCAGCGTCAGCGTTTTTTTGGGGGGATCTACAGACCCATTCCGGATCGAGCAACGTGCTCGGCGGCTCAAGGCGTTCCGTGTAACTTCTGACGGTGTAGCCATTTCACTTGATCCACTGAGTTCCCCTCCGCCTCCACTATTTGCAGGGCCCCCCGCGGGCAAGCCCAGGGCTCAAAAGCCAATCCCCTCTTATCGGGAACAGCGGGTCCTGCTTTGAGGGGCAGTGGCAGCTCGTCCTGAAGGGCCTTGAACTCACCAAAGGCAGACATTGCTTGGCGTGCTCCCACACCGTAGAAGCTCAGCTACCTATGTAGTATGTAGTAGTTTTACGACAGCCCTACAAGGGTACATACGCCTATGCAGGGTTTCTGCATTAGAGTGTAGGAATTGCAGTTTAGGCCTTGCCCTTAGAAGCCCAACTGTAGCCAAATTTAAATGGCTTAAAAGCACGCCAGATATTTGAAACTGGAGATTGAACCCTAAACCCCTATAGTCCCACTTAAGTTGATAGAATATGGCTTTGGGTATATTAGAAGAAGATCCCCATCTACCCCATATTCTGTCTACTTAAGGGGACTATAAGTTGAAGGAACCCTAAACCCCAAACAACCTGCTGCAGCATGAGGGGCTGCATGGACAAGCTATGTTGGGTTTCAATCTTAAGGACTTTTAAGGGCATGGCATTTAGAGTTTCGGGTTTTGCTCGAGGCAGGTAGAATTCGACCCCCTAAAGTCTTAGCCCTATATCCTAGACCGGTGACTGCTTACCCAAACCCCTGGCAAGATGTAGAAGGTAGAAGCTTAATATGGTTCCCCATACTATTATTGGGCAGTGTGTAGAAACCTTTGAGGGGTTCTACTTTCTAGATTCGCCCAGGGGTCTGGGTAGCTGTGACAGTTTGGCTTCGCAGGTCTGAGCTCAAATGAGCCATAATCTCAATCCCTAGCATCCCCCTTGCTACGCCCTCTTGTAATCCCCCAAATAATCCTCTATATAACCCCCTCCTGAGAGAATTTAGACTATAGCTCAAACCCTAAACCCTCAAATTCACAATTCCCGCTGCTTTGCTCAGGCCCAGTGGCGTGTCCGTGTGCTGTCGTATGGCCTCCTTCCTTGGTAGTCCAAGGGAGTTTTGGGCTTAGTTAGGGTTTAGGGTTTAGGTCTACTGTTGACACTAAACATCCTACATGACTTGCTACACTGTACTAAGCCCTAAACCCTAAAACCCTAAACCCCTAAACCCTAAAACTTAGGGTCATGCAGGATTTTTAGTATCCTCCGTAGGGCTTCATAAGGTAGATTCCTACCCAGATTCCTGCCCAGGATCTAGGAGGGTAGAACCTCAATATGGTATTCTATGGTTCTATTGGGTTCCACTTTCTAGATCCGCCCAAAGGTCTGGATAGGGGCACCCAAAAAGGAAAGACCCCCCAAGAAGGATCCCTCAAACGAGATGATGTTGAGGAGCTCATCAATTCTTGGGTTTAGGGTAGGGCTTGTTCAGGAGCGTGTGGGGGGCCCTATGGATCTACTTGATTTTGGGTGTATAGCGGATTTTTTAAGAAAAAGCACATTAAATTCCACCTGGCTGTCTGCAAAACGTTTGATGAGATAAGCAGAGGATTTATGTTTCAGGGATACCAAATCCCAAATCACGAATTAAATGGCCTAAGCCTTAAACCCTAAACCCCACACCCTAAATCCCAAACCCCGAATCCAAACCCCCTTGCAAAGACTAGTTGTAAGGGTTAAAGGTCAAGGGTTACCTGAACCATAAAAACATGTAGAGCAATTGCCTTTTGGGCTGTATTTGTGCGTTGTGGGCTTTAATTCTACCGACTTTAGGGGTTCAGGTAATTCTTTTAAGTGAGCAGGCTACAGACATATTTGTGTTGATGGCTTTCCCCCAGTAGGCCATCACCTTCTTCTGGATTGTTGCGATGGTGTCGGAGGTGGTCACCTCCACATCGTACATGTTCTTGACGTAGGTGATGAGCGCATCCTTCTTCCGACTGGCACGGTTCAGGCCGCCAATGGCTTCCTGCAGAGGAGTCATTGCTTTCTTTGTCATCGCTATCTGCACTTGGCCCATCTCGGACAATGCGTGCAGCCTTTGGCGTAGCTCGATTTTGGTCCACGCCTGCGGGGTTCCTCCCCGTAGGCCCTGAGGTGCAGGACCAGCTCGCTCCTCTTCACGTTGTCCATGATGGACACACCCTCATACTCAATACATCGTGCAGTATATTTGGGATCTGCTGAATGAGTAAGCATATATACATATAATATATACATACATATATATATATATTTTTTCATTTTCGGGGCTAGGGGGGTTCGTTCTTCGAGGGGATGCGGTTACCAGTTACTTTGGTCCCTCTCTCCCACAGCCCACAGCATCCCAACTTCACGAACGGAACAGTTTATCTGCGAATTCGGGGGCACTTTACTGGGTCGCTGTTAAGGAACTTAAATTAAGTTACCATAATGGGTTTGTATTGTAAATAATAGGGTTTCCCCAATATGGTAACTTAATTAAAGTTCCTTAACAGCAGCCCAGTTTATTGGGTATGCCTTCCACGAAGTACAGTTGGGGTAAAGATGGTACCGCTTTACTGGAAGCTATCCGCACGCAGAACTCGAAGCACTTGCAAGCCCATCTACTCATGAACCCTCAACATAGACTAAACAAGGATCGGCATTATGGGCAGCAACGAAAAGCTTACCAGGAACATTCGTCTAGACCTCATCTATACTGCAAGCTCTGAGCTCTACTAATATTCAAAACACTAAGCCACCAACTAAACAACAAATCTGAACAATCCTAAAACCCTAAACTGCAAACCCTAAACCCTAAACTGCAAAATGTAAGCCCTAAACTGCACACCATAATCCCTAAACCCTAAGCTGCAAACCCAGACCCTCAACCCGACATCCATCGAATCTGTCTTGCTCATAACTCCGCTAATGATACACATCCGCACCTCCCTGGGTTTAGGGTTAACATTTTTAAGGTTTAGGGTTAAGTTTTTTCGGGTCATATAAGTTTCAAGGATCCTAAGTACCTACATGGGGGATACTTGCCCAAACCATACTCCTAATTCCTGGTATAGAAGCCGTACTTCATATGAGCTATAGTCTAGACTCCTAGTATCCCCATTGATAACCCCTCTAGTAATCCAATGATCCCCTTTACAACCCCCTTTACGGAGTTTAGACTGTAGCTCATATTATCTACATACTTATAGGATCCTTTGGGAATAATTTTAAACCTGCGACATGGTCTGATATAAAGAACTGCGAACTTACTGGTGGTCAGTAGGGCTTATACTGCATATAATCCCCATACGATCCCTATACAATCCTATACCGTGTTTTCTCTCATCCCCCACTAATCCTAAACCGTACACCCTGGACACTAAAGCCTGAAGTCAAAACACTAAACACTAAAGCCCAAACTTAAAACCCTGAACACCCCCAAGTCAAACCCAGAAGGCCCCCAAACCCTCAACCCTCAAACCCTAAACCTTAAACCCCTGAACCCTAACCCCTAAACCCTTAAACCCTAAACCTTAAACCCCTAAACCCTAAACCCCAGGCATCCGAGCAAACTCAGGTGCTCTTCCTGAAGTGCTTGGAGGAGTGGGGACCTCGCGATGGAGTTGCTTCTTGGGGGTTTAAGGCTTGGGGTTTATGGAAAGATGTAATTAGGGTCTAGTACGGTTTAGGGCTTAGGGTCTAGGGCTTAGGGGTTAGGGTTGCAAGGATTTAGAGTTGAGGGGTTCAAGGTTTTAGGGTTCAGGGGTGGATCCCATAGGGTTAGGGGTTTAGGGCCTATGGTACAAGGCTTAGGATTAAACTGCAGACTTTTTTGATTGGGGGGGATTACCATGTATGGGATGCGGGAGAATGAAAGCTCTCAGTCATAAGACTTTTCCAAACTTCATGCACCATCGGAAATGTAAGACTGGAAACACGCGCCTCAAGTATCGGCCCATAATCCTGGGGTCCGTATGTGCCTATTATGTACCCGACAAAGCCCTACAAGCTCACAGGCCCATAGTTAGGACCCAAGAAACAAGGAGCGACCCACATGAGCTAGGGCCTAAACTCCTAGTAGACCCTTAATAACCCCTATAATAGTCCCATATGTAAACCCCTTTAAGGAGCTTAGGCTATAGGTCACATGAGGGTCCCCTAGCGAAGACTGCAGCGGGAAAGTCCCCGGCAGGTCCACCGACGTGGTTTGGGTTCTCCGGTCACGGTCGATCCTGGGCGAAAAGCATCATCATGGGGTTGGGGATTTCGGGAACACTACGAGGCTCACAAGGCTCTAGCTGGGGTTGACAGCAGGCCAACTACAACTAGGGGATCTATAACGCCATCTATACCTTACTAAATCCCCAGAGCCAGGCTTGTGACTTATATGATGATTCACCCTCCCCGCCCTTTCCCCACCAGTGGAGCAGGGAATGAAGGGTACCATTCCCTCCTAAGCACAAGGGAGACGACCATGATCATGCTTGCAAAAGCCTGTTACCCTGCAGCATTCAAGCATAAAACCTTGATCTCTGTAGCCCTAGCATCTCAGTCAGCTTTCCTCGCTCCCCCGTAGTCAATGAGTTAAGGTATGACCAACATATTCCCCCGGCCACCCCGCGGTCCTGCGATTTGGGTCTGATGGTGTAAATGGTTTGTAGAGGGTTGATAATGTTTACAGAGGGTCGATGAATGAGGCTTATAGAGGGTCCATGTGTTGTAGAGGAGAGTTGCAGAAAGTGAAAGAGGGTTTCTTGAGGGTTTCTAGAGGATCCATGACACTGCTATAGAGTTTTATGAAGCTATAATGTCTTTAAACGTCTTTTCACATAAAGAGCTTTTCTGGAGGTTTTCCAGACGGCTGTACAGGGTTTAGAGAAGCTTTTTAGAGTTGTATGGAGGGCTGATACTGATAGAGGTGCCCTCCCCCCCTACCCGGGCTTGTCTTGTGATCTGGGTCCTGTGGTGTAGGGTTGCAGAGAGTTCATAGAGCGGGTTGCCGTAGAGCTCCTGGTTTGTGGGCTGAATAAATATGGCCTTACCCTTACATGGAGGGAGGCAGGTACGAACGCGGAGCGCGTATACCCGTCCTTAATCCCTACATTGCTTCTCAACATGCGCTTAAAGTAATGCCCGCACCCTAAACCTTGAACCTGAACTGCCCACGCCCTAAAACCCCTAAACTGCCCACGCCATAAACCTTAAACTCTAAACTGCCCATGCCCTAATTCTCTAGCCCTAAACTGCCCACACCCTAAACCTAAAAGCCATAACCCCAGGTGCTGAGCGAGGCTCTGCTCGCTACGTTCACAGCGCTCGCTGCGCTCGCGCTCGAGGTCCCGACCAAGGCCATCGAGTCCGTCCTGGAGGGACTTCAGCAACCTAAGCTAGGCGAAAAACACGGGATTATGTTGGGATTATACGGGTGGGTGAGGATTTGGGCTTCTGGGGCTTAAGGTTTAGTTTATGTGTTTTTTTCAGGGTTTGGGTGTTAATGGCTTTGGGGTTTAAGGTTTTGAGTGCAAGCGCACGCGCGGGTGTGTGTGTGTGTGTTATCCTCTGTACCAAAGAGTTGTAGCTAGCTTCAATCAATGTTGGCAACAATGTGAAGTAAACCATGCAGGGGGTGCGAGCAGCCCATCCAGTCTTGCACCAACGAAGAC
>CAJNIZ010009835.1:32885-51926 GCA_905231905.1 Symbiodinium pilosum
TTTGGTACCCTATACTACTATTGGGTAATTCCTAGGAACCCTTAAGGGGGTTCTACTTTCTAGATCCGCCCAGGGGTCTGGGTATTCGTGGCACCTTCAAGGTAGTAACAGCACAACGGTGAGGATCCCCCCGCCGCTAATGGTTAACGCAAAGTGCGGATGTATTCTAAATCCACTGCTACCCTATCAATACTGGCGGTTTGTAGGGAATAGGGGTATATAATCCCTCTATAACGCTATGATATTTTCCATCATTTCCTACCAACCCCCATTGAGTCAATGACTGTTAGTGGGTGGGGGGAGAGCCCAGGTATGGGCGTTCACAGGTATTTGGGTTTAGGGTTGAGGGTTTAGCGCTTAGTTAGGGTTCAGGATGGGTTTAGGGTTCAGGGCTTAGGGTTCAGGAATTTGGGTTTAGTGCTCGGAGGCCTACATGTTGGATCGAGGTCTGTAAGGCTAAGGCCCTACCTTGAAATACTTCTACCTAGTCCCTAATCCCTGAAACCCTAAACGTCTCCGGGGCCTTAACTACAACTTGGGTGAGCCCGCCACTCAGTAACAGTTAAATGTTGTCATATTATAGCTATATAGGCTTGAAAAGTACCCCTGTTATCGATTGTTACTGGGTGGGGGCAGCACCCAGACTAAAGCTTCCACTTACCTTTTGCCGGCCAGGCGCGGACGCCATGCTGGTCTGACTCTTTGGGCGACAGCAGCGATGAGGAGGACAGCTATGCTTGCTGTGTACAGGGATTCTATAGCGCTTTGTTTGCTTTCCTGACAGGCGAAACAGACGTTTTCAAAGTTAGGCGTGAAGGGCTGCACAGGTCTTGACAGAACTGGTGGATGGAATTCTCATTGGTTCGGTGTGTGTATCAGAGTCTTCGAGCGTTGGACAGATTTTACAATAAGGAGTATGTGTACACGGGTGCCTTCCGGGAAGTTTCCGCAACGGCAAGACAACGTTGCGGGAGTCTATGCTTGCAAGGTTGATGAACCTTGACTGGAGAATTCTATTCAAGGGGGACTCTACCCTAAACCCTAAATAGTAGTTTCCATTTTCTTTTCCATCATTCCTATATAACCCCTAAATCTACTTGAGGGGACATGTCCAACACACCCCTACACTGCTGGAGCTGGTCCTTTGAATCCTTTGGATATCCACGAAGATATGGGACCTAGACATTACCCTAAGGCTTCGCACAGCCCAATGTAGGTAAAATTTCTGGACTTGGGCCCAATGTAGGAACCATTTTTGTCTTGAACTCCTTCGGGTTTCATGCCTCAACTTCCCCTGCGGGTCCAAATACCCAAATAACATGCCTTTAGGTACCTAAAATCCCTCTATTTAGGCACTTGGATCTATAAGCACTTAGACCCTACATTCTAAACAGTGCTGATTTCGGATACTTGGAGCCTTTAGCGCGCCCCCTTCCTGTGCAGGCCGTAGGAAAAGTTGGAGCCGTTGGCGTATGCCAATTTTGCACAGGTCATGAGAAAACAGAGCCCTCGAAAAGAGCGTTAGAAGTTTCTGGTTCAGGGTTGAGCGTCAATCTTGAAAAAACTTAGTAGCAGCACAGCAATTAGATTCCACGAAGTCCGCATTCGCATTAACAATCAAGGTGGACTGAGACGCTTTTGAGTATTAGATGGCCCGT
Source organism: Symbiodinium pilosum (assembly GCA_905231905.1). NCBI lineage: Eukaryota > Dinophyceae > Suessiales > Symbiodiniaceae > Symbiodinium > Symbiodinium pilosum. The sequence goes on from CAJNIZ010009835.1 coordinate 34,544, forward strand.
CGTGGTAATACTTGAACCTCATATTGGGAGCTCCCTATCCCTGACCCCTTCTAACCCCCACTGATACCCTAAACTCTAAACCTCCGAAGCTTACGAAGGATGCTTGTTTGGCCCGGCAAGCCAAGACGCAACTCGGTTAGGGTTGGTTCGTCATCTTTTGGGGCGACGCCCTGCCACAAGCTTGGGCCCTTAAAAAGAGTATTTGGGGGTTGCATAGGAAAACATGGGAAGGTGTAATTGTAAATAGGGTTTAGGCCCAAAATAAGTATGAGGTGCTGATGAGTAAGCAAAGCTACTGGTTTCATTGTGGGGATTTAAATGGCTTGTGTTTAAGATCCCTTGAGCTTTAGATGCCGAAGCCTTCAAACCTTCACCACCTCTGATAGGCCCTCAAACCTTTGCCCTAGATCCCATACGCCCTAAACCCTAAACCCTAAAACCCACAACCCCAAAGCCTTAAACCCTAAACCCTAAACCCTAAACCCTAAAACCCTAAACCCTAAACCCTAAAACCCTTTGCCCTGGCTTCTGAGCCCGGATCCCATACCCAGTCTTCGGCGATCGCCTTTTTGATGGTTCCCCAAATTGGGCGACCCCAATATGGACCTCAACGTGCTATAGCCCCTATTAGGGCTTAGGGTTTGAGGTTGACCCCCAAAATGGCACACCCCCCCCCCTCCCCCCCCCAATTTTAGGAAACACCAAGCCTGAACCACCCCTAGGTTTAGAGGCTTAGGGGTTCGGGTTTATAGGGGTTAAGGGTAAGACTGTATAAAACCTATTAAGACCTGGCGACTGAAGCTTGCATCTTGCAACACGATTTCCAAGAATTTGTTATTATTCCTCCTGTGATTATAGCACATGGTCTTCCTAGATAGCCAGACCCTAAACATAACCAAACCCTCTTCCTAGTTTGTAACCCTTATCCCGTCCACGAGCACGCAACCTAATTCCTAGAATGCGTGAAAATTCCAAAGAACCTAACCCTGAGCTTTCCGACACTCCTGCATCTGTCGGGATATACCCCTACGCCCGAACCCTCGACTCTAGACACTGCTCCGCGACAAGTATGCTGTTAGAGGCCAGGCGCAGTGAGAAACCCCGACACCCCGTAATCCCGTATGCCCAATATATGCTGGTCTTTTTTTTTCCCAAAATGGGAAGGTTTAGTAATTTCGCACTAGGGGCTGGCTTTGTAGATATTAGGGGGAAGGGCGCTTCAACGTATCCCAAGAACCTACGCCCTAGATCTCTAAACCCTAAGCCCTACTAAATGCGCAAGCGTCCCTACGTCATATGAGCCATTCTCTAAACTCCTAGTATCCCCCTTAATAACCCCTTTCGTAGTCCCCTATAGAATCCCCTATATAACCCCGTTTAAGGAGTTTAGATTATAGCTCATATGCCATTCTGCCTCCACCTAAGGATCCAAAACTGGTCTTGTCCGAAGCAGGAGCCTGTGGTGTTTTATGTGTAACCCTAAACCCCTGAGCCTTAAACCCTAAACCCTTAAACCCTTAAACCCTAAGCCCTAAATCCTAGGAGGCGATTGGGTATTGTTTCAGCTTTAAACATGTTTTAGGAGGGGCTTGGGTATCGTTTCAGGTTTAAACTTGTTTTTTTGCCTCTGCGGAAATTATGCTTGAGGGTTCCAAGGGTCGGAGCTCACAGGGTCGCACTAGGGGCTCAGAACCTCCTCGGCGGAATCACAGGGATTAAGGGGCTAAGGCTTAGGTTTTAGGGTTTAGGGTTTGGGGTTTAGGGTTTTCGCAGTTTTAGAGTTTAGGGTTTTCAGGGTTCTGGGTTTTAGGGTTTAATTAGGGTGTAGGGATCCTGGGGTTGGTGCCTAGAGAGACTCCTTACAAGTTTCTGCAAGCTGGGGTGGCATTACTACATGAGTTAAGGAAGATTTAGGGGGACCTAATAGGGGGATATATAAAGGGGTCTACGGAGGACCTTTAAGGAATATACTGCTATAACTCTAGTCCTGAGCTCATATGAGACTAAAAACGACCATGTTATAATGGCTTTGAATTCCTTGTACAACTATGATGGAGGGCAGGAGGGGATCCCGATCTCAAGCGCTATAATACCTGAACCACAAAAGCTAGGTACCATAATGGCCCAAAACCTTTAAGAACAGCCCAAAAGGCCATTACTCTACATACCTTTGGGGTCCAGGTAGTCCCGAATTAGATCCCGTTCCTTCACTCCCAGCTAGCATTCATCAGGAAATCACCCTAAACCCTAACCCTAAACCCTAAACTCTGCAAGAAAACCCTAGGCTCATCGCTCAGAGACGTAGATTTTGGATGGAAACCACCATCTCGGTAGTCGTTGCCGTAACTATATGGGAGTTTCACACGTAGGGGTACGCTTTTTGGGGTCGAGTATAGTATATTAGGGTCTATTTTCGGGTCCCGCTATTTTGGGGAAACTACCATATATGGGTAGTTCGCAAAATTAGGGGCCCCTCTGGCTTGTAGATTATATTTCGGCACCTACTAGTTATAGGGGTACCAAAATGGGACCCTAATTTTCGTAACTACCCATATGTGCGGGTAATTATGGATTTGTTGGGGAGCTTATGTAGGAGGCGTGATTACCAAAACCTTCGATTGCGTTGATCGTGAGGTGTTAGGCCCTGGTAAGCCTAGAGTGACGGCGCAGGCAAACCTTTACCTAGTGCGAGCAAAGGACACGAAGCATGGATCCCGGCAGTAGTTTGATTCTCTTCTGTACCATCCGCAGGAATGGCTACCCTTACAGTTACTATTATTATTGCTATTATTATTTTTATTGCTATTATTATTAGTATTACTATTATTATTACTATTATTGTTATTGTTATTATTGTTATTGTTATATAGCTATTTTACAGTCCATTCCCACACCCACGCCAACGAGTCATGATACTAATCTGAAGCCGTGGTGTTATGGATTTCACCGGCTGTTACACACGCGGTCATGGGTGATGCCTGCCCACACCAATATGATAGCTTCCTAACAAAGGAGACAGCAATATTCTACCCTGAAAGATTTTCGTCATTACTAGAAGGTGCCCTGCAGAAGGGACCCTTGATTTTTTAAACCCCCAGAGGTGTCAATATCACGACGGAGCCCTCAGATTGGACAGTTTCAACCTGCTGCCATTTTGCAAGGGCTTGGAGTTCAGGGTTCCAGGTTTAGGGTTTACGGCAACTCAAAGGGTTCCAGTTACCTTTCTAGCATACATTATAGAGCTCCAAGGGGGTCTCAAATCTCCAAAAATTAATGTATACGTGTCTACCAGATGATTGCCTGGACACTCCCGGCAATGTTATCAGAGAGGGTGGTGCCTAGAAGTGCCCAGAGGGGATGACAACATCAGTACAGTTTAGGACCCTGAACCTTAAACCTTAAACCCTAAATTGTAGTTTCCTTTTTGTCTTCCATTATCCCAATAAAGCCCCGATAGCCCAAGCTTCAGCCCTGAACTCTGAACCCGCGCATGCTGTTACGGGCTTACAGGCCGGGTGCTAACAATTCTGAACATTGACTCATAGTCCCCCTTAAGTACATAGAATATGGCTGTGGGTATATTATAATAAGATCCCCATATACCCCATATTCTATATCTACTTAATGGCGACCATATCTGGTGTTTCGTCGGGCATGAAAGACTGGAAGGAAGTCCCGGATAATGACCTATACTTGTGCCGACCACCCATTCCCGACTAAGCATCAGGTAGCTGTCGGGCCCTGTCGGGCAGGAGAGCTCCGACAATTTCGAGACTGTGGGCTACGATCTCCCTCTGACGCTTCTTGGCTTCATCCAGGTAGGGGCAACCCAAGTTACCCAGGGGGTCCAAGTAGCCAATAGTTAGGAGCTTGGATTTGGGGTAATAGTAATTTTGGTACAGGTTTGGGGTAAGTACTGTAAATAGTTTCTATTATGCATAACACTGATGTTCTGCAATATGCCGACCTCGCGCCCAAACCCCAGATCCCTATATCATCCTAGTTTGCATTTTTTGGTTTCTTCTCCATTTGATTCTCAATTCATCCCTAGAGAACAGAAGGTCCAAAAAATGGAACCCCTCAGAAGTGACCCCATAACTACATCGGGGAAGCTAGATAATTAGTGGGAGGTTCCCAAACCTTAAAACCCTAAACCTTGCGGGGTTTTGCCCAGTCTGGGGTTTAGGGTTGAGGGTTAAGGGACTACTGACGTGCACCTGTCGGTCTTTCCTATTTTGCTGCCCTACACTGTTTGGGATGTCTTCTCGACAGAATCTGCCATTCTTTGGGGCTTCAAACCTCAAAACCCTACATCAGGGTTAGGGTTTAGCCCTATACGCATTGAAACTGCACCCTATACCCCATGGTCGACATCGAATGCTGCCTCACCCTCAGGGAACACAATTGCAGCACACTATACCAAGATCATGCAGGATTCCCAATGCATCAGCTGCTTTTTCAACTGGAGGGAGTCTGCGGACGGGGACGGGCTGAGTGAGCGTAAAATGCTACGAAAAGATGGGCTGCGGGAAAGGGTTATACGGGAAGCATGCAGGACATATTGACTGCTGAGGGGCCTTGCTTTCTTCGGGCATGGGTTCGCCCTTGGTATTATTGAGGCATTGGTTGTGTGTATAGGCGCCGGAGCTGGGAAAATGTACTGGACGTGCTGCAACTATAAACGCTTGTTTGCCAGCGAACGCTGCTTCCCTAAACCCTTACACCCTGGGCTTCACCGTTTAGGCTGGAAACCCTTATGAACCCGAACCCCCCACAGCAGCCTCGCCGAACAAATCGAGGGAAGACACGTAGATTCCTTCCTGAAAACCATTATAGATCTTCCTTAGCGAAGTACATACCATCTTCTGGGCACCTTGGCCAGGGCAAAACCCAAGTGCAAACCATGTGATATCCCATAAGCCCATGCAATAGCTGCATTGCACCATGGCGTTTTCTCATATGCTGGCCCTAAACGTTAAACCTTATCCTTTTGGGAACTTACCCTAGACCCTAAACCCTACCTGTTTGGGAGCTTGAGGTTCATGACGCAAATTGGAGATTCCGAAATGGAGACGCAGGGGGAGACCTGGCATGAGCAGTCGGCCGCAGATCCATGGAGTCGGCCCCCTCCCCCTAACAATCAAGTGTTTAGGGTTTAGCGAGGGAAAAATGGCAATAAAGGCTCGAAGGTTTTAACGACAAGAGTAGCACTAAAATAGCAATGAACGTAGAATTCACAACCTGATCATCAAGTCCCGACCCTCACAGAGTAAGTTTTCCATTCAATTGCATTGCATCTTATAGGAATATGTGCTACTAGGAAGTTGACCCCCCCACAGGAGGGGGGCGTTATCACTTTTTGGGCAATCGCGGGTGTAGGGTCGGAAGTCTTGGGGATCACGGATTTTGGATCCATAGGCTTGGTAGTTCTGCATCAAGTGTATGCCCTGTGGAGGCACACTCCTATGACCCTCAAACCATCAGGGACCCCATAATTATTCTAGATTTACATGTAATTTTAACGCTATCGCGCGCCCGCCTCGGCTGGCGGGGGGCTGAGCACACGAATAGGTCATGGCATGTAGTTGGCACGGGGGATTTGGTGTTGAGGGAGTAACGGAGGCAAGCCTCACTTCAGACGTGTTCGTTGCATGCATGCCTGTTCCAGCATTCATGCAGGGGGTTGGCTGGGCTTAGTCCATCAGCCTTTAGTGAGTGAGTGAGTTCGCAAGCTTTGAGAGCGGTAGAACCGGCCTCAAGGACCAGAGCTGCGTTGTAAGTCCCCAAGTGCAATTCGCTGCTACTCCCCGGACCAGAGAAGAAGGTGCCAGAGACAGACCTGCCACGTGGCCATGGGGGAGGGGAAGGGGAAGGGGCCACAAGCACCTAAAAGACCTGAGATGGCCTGCTCTGTGGCCTTCGCCCAAAAATTGGGATTTCCCAAAATTAGGGGTACCCTTTTTGATGGCCCCAATAATAAGGACTATAGTATTTGGGGTCTGCATTGGGGTCCCCCTATTTTGGGAAACTACCAAAGTGTTGGTTCTCCGAGATAGCGATGTACAAAGAGGACAACAACATCTTCACGCCCAATTGGTGCTGTAAAGCCTGGTTGCATTACATCCAGCTAGACTGTGAAATGTGGAGTGTGCAGGACCTGTCGAAGCAGGTGTTGTCTGTTCAGCATTGTCTTGAAGGATTTTTCACATAACCCAAGGTGGAAGGAAATGCTCAACCTGAGACACCCATAGCCACCGGGAACACCAGACATAAAACCCTAAACCGCAAACCCTCAAATCCCAGTCAACCTTAAACCATGACCCTGATTGCTTTTGAAACATACACGTCTACCAGCAAGTTTGCTGAACCCTGCACCCAAAACTCCTGACCCCAAAGCCCCTACAGCCCTAAAGCCTAAACAGTTTTTTCCATTTTGTTTTCCATTATCCCTATATAACCCCAATATATGCCCTATGTTGCCCCCTATAAATACCCTATGTTGCCACTATATAACCCCCATATAACACCCCCAAACAAGCCCAGGCCAGGAAGGAAGGCAAAGTGATGAAACCTCCTCACATCTCCTCACCTCAAACCCTGTGAGGAATCACTCACGTACTTGGACCGGAGGCCTCATGTCTGACTTTGGAGAACAGCGGTTTTTGCCTAGTGGGTTGGGGGAAGGCTGAGGTGTGCAGTGGGCTTGTGAAAACGGTCAGGGATGGGGATCAAACAAGAGGGGGCTCTGCAATATTGACCCCAAGGAGCGCTTTCGGGTATCCCACTTGGTCTTGTCAGGGTTTCTTACCTCTGGTCTACAGTGGCTGAAGGAACAGAAAGAAAAGTGGAAACCACCGTATGATTTGGTACATAGGGCCAGCTATGAGGTTCCATTCCTTCATTCCTTGCTAACTAGAATTAGCATTGAACTAGCCCGAATATGTGAGGTTTGGTTATGAGGAAGGCGTTGCGAGAACTGCTCGTCCAGAATTGCGATCGCGCCGCAGCAGGGGCAAGCAAGTCGCTAGCGGATATGCTATATAACAAACATAGCACGCCCCCCACCCCCAACTCTAGGGTTCCTGAAAAGGGCCTCCAATCTAGCCTTAGGGCCGCGGGCTTCATGTAGCCTGAGAGAGAGAGAAAGAGCTTTAGAGAGAGAGAGAGAGAGCTATAGGCCCGGGAGACTAAGGCGCATTGGATGGGGTAAGCCGGAGTGAGATCTATTAGGGGTTGCTTTGGACCACGATCCAATGAACGCTGTACCTCTCCTAGCCAGGGATACTGGACATTGGGCTGGAGGTTCGCCTCCGCGATGCCTTCGGGCATCGCATAGCCTATAGAAGAAGAAGAAGCTTCCTATAGCTTGACCAAGACTATACCGTAAACTTGGAAGGATACGGAAGTTTTTGTTGGCTTAGATTGGCATCAGGCCGTTCATAGGAAGAGGATTATAGCAACCCCAAACCCTGGCGAGTCTTAGTGTCCTGATTTCAGGGGTAAAGGAATCCAGAGTCCCCGCTATAACCGACAACAAATCGCCTGAGAACCCAGTTTCCATGTACTTTTCCACCTTCTATTGTGCATGATTCTCCAGGTTTGGGGTCATTGCATGAGCGGGGGCAAGTTGCAATCCAGCTTGGCGTCGGCCCTGCACCATTTGCAGAGTGGGTTCTCCTCAAAAAAAAAAGAGGCACGTTGAGATTCTCGGGGTCAGCAAGGAATCCCCAAATTTTGCCAATGCTGTATCCTGCCATCAAAGCAAAGGAATTTGAAGGCTAGACCTGGAGGGCCCGCGCCGTAGATCTTGAATCCCAAGCTTTTGGGGCTTCCCAAAGGCCACTGAGGTGGCTCCCAGCAGAGTCCTAGGGGTCCTAGAGGCACTTCAACCTTGAAGCTGAGAAGTCTACATCTATACTTTGTTTAGGGTTTGGGATTTTCAAAGGTTTATTTGAGCTAGGGTCAATGGGGATGGAAGAATGGGAGCTATCGTTTAGGGTTTAGAGTTTAGGGAAGACCTTCACTTCTTGCACTAACGGCCCGCTCAGTAGTTTAGGGTTTAATTAGGATTTGGGGTTCGGTGTTCCCGTATCCTTTCAACAATTGGAAGCTCTGATGTTGGATCTCTTTTCAGAGGTTCCGATAGTTGGAGCTTTCCAAAAGAGTTTTCTTGGAAATTTGAGAAACGCCACGGGTCCAAGCACACAATACGCAGCAAGTCAACTTTGATTCCTTACGGTTACCACTAATTAGACTAGACCCCTAAAATCTGAACTTCAAAGCTCTAATTCCCAAACTCCTAAACTCCGAAAGCTTAAGCCCTAAACCGCTAAACCCCTAAACCCCTAAGCCCCTAAACCCGAAACTCTAGGGTGGTTATGCAATAGTTAAAACTTCGAGGCTCCTGAATATTTACACAGCTTCCGTGGAGCTCGCGGAGGCCAATCTCAGCTCCCAACAGTTGAAGGGGGGAGCTTGTCCAAGAGTTTAGGGGCTGAGCGCCTCAGGAAAAAAGGCTCTAGGGGTTCAGGGTTTAGGGGTTTAGGGTTTTGGGGGCTTGTCCACATGTGCTTTGTTTAGAAGGAGTTGATCCCCTCGCCCTAATATGTTATACACCAATGGGAGTATTTCATGTTAGGTGGTTAGTATTAGGGAGAAGGAGTTATATGGGTTACCTGAAGAAGCATACACCCGGAAATTTGAGAATCAGTGGTTAGGGATAAGGGTTGTCAAATCAAGGTTTGTCGGGTTACCCCGGACCCGGAGTGTGATGGGCCGTAGAATAATGGGAGCCCGAAAAGGGATCATGATCAGACAAGCATAGGTATCCCCCATAAGCTTCAACATAGACCCAGCTTTCCACTCTAAAACCCTAACCCTATACTACCTACTAACTAAACTACGAAATCCACATAGCCTCAAAGTAGGTAGTGTTAGAAAACTTCAGGGTCTTAAGTAGGTGTTATGTATATGCTTGAACGCCAACGGTAAGTCAAGCCCCAGGGTTTAGGGTTTATAGGGTTTAGGGCAAAAAAGCCCTGCCGCCCCCGTGCAAGTCTGGACGGCAAGACAAGAGGGCTAAGTCGATGAATGCTGAGGGGAGATTGCAAAATCAGAGGAACCCAGAATAGACCCTAAAGTATTGTAATCCTGGATATGGGGATCCCCAAAAAAGGGACCGCCCAATTTTTTGGACACTTCCAGATGATTCCAAGAATGAGGGCCCACTTCAAGGACTCTGAGGTTTCTGTTTGGGCTCCGTACTTCTGGAAACCCTGAAATAGGGTTTAGGGGTACTTGCTTTGGTCCGTGAGCTTTAAATGGTGCCTACTCTTGGCTTTTTGACCTACTTTGGGCTATTTGAAGCCTTTGGGCTGTTTTGAATTTTGAGATGTGCAATCTGGCTTATGTTGGGCTTTTCCTATTAGGTCTGAGTATTTATATTCCCCTGCATCAGCTAGATGAGGTGTGAGGACACCGAGGAGGTCCCACGAAGAGGTAGCCCCATTTGAACTGGACCCCCAGATGGTGACATGTTGATTATGCCAGGGCCACAAAACTTGCAAGTGGAAGCTTCTGGGGAAGTTGTCAGCTATAAAGAAAACGTGATGACCAGGGCGTGATATTGATTCTAATTGCCCATTCTGGTTTGTTGACGTCAAGATACAATGGCCGTGCCAGTAGGTTGGGGTTTTGTGTTTTTCAGGCTGGGTCTCTCAGAAGCCAAGGAACCGGAACTAATGAAACGGTGTGGAGCCACAGATCTCCTCTTCACTGCAGCCATCAGAGCAATTTCTTTCCCGTTGGTTAGGGAGAGAACTCCTACAGCAGACCCTATAAGCACCAAGTTTTTAGAACTCCTACAGCAGACCCTATAAGCATAGTGACTGTAGCACATCTCCTCACCTCTTGCTGACCACAAGCCCTTACCCCCTTGGCAGTTAGCAGGTCTAGCAGCTTCAACTTTCTTGTCAGTCCCAGAGTAGTCTCCGTCTTTTTTTTGGCATTCCGAGTCGCTTTCTTTTCCATTCCTAGCACTTTCCAGGTTCCTATCCATTTCTAGTAGGTTCTGTTTTTTCAAAGGTGGGCGTTAGCACGGTCATGGTCGAGTTCCTCGGCATCCAATATAGAGAGAAGAGCTGAAATCCCCGAACAGGGGTATTCTTTGAGGCCCTTGGCATACACATACATTCAAGGGCTTCAAGGGGATTTTGGGGTGGTATCCCCCTATGGTTTTCTGACTCCGGAGATTTTCCTGGGCTTCTGCCACATCTCGAGGTGTTAAGGAGGTCAGGGCTCGCATCCATCCATCTCAACAATCCAAGGCTTCATCTAGGTCTCCCCTCTACCAGACTCCCTGGTGCCTATGCGCAGGCACTAAATTTACAAAATCCCAGACCCTAAACAACGATGTTAGCTCTTGTGTTCTGGGGTGGGCTCTGCAGGAGCTTATAGAACACCTCGTAAAGGGCGTCTCTGGGCGCTTGAACTGACCAGGATTGTAATCGGCTGGGCTGGTTGATTGAAAATGATTCCAGCCCTTTCGCAACGGCCCTGGCATGGTCCAAACGGACTGAAGGCCCACAACCCTATTGTAGACCCCTAATTAATCAACCTCCTCCTGTAAAGGGCCTTAATATTAGGATCCCTATGGTAATCCCCATTATGGGGAGGGGTTTCTTAATCAGGGGTCTACATTACACCCTTAAATCTGAACCCCTGAAGTCTCCTTTTTTCTTGGCACCTCCATGGGTGTAGATGCTTCGAGAAAATCAGATATCATTCCCTTATAACGAGTATATGGCTACACTTGAGCCAATACCCCCGAACCCCTACTCAAAAAAGTCCCTCCCCAACGTCACGCAGATTCACATAGATTCCCACGATCCCCCAAATTCCCCTCCGAGGGTCCTTTTGTAGGGGGTATGTCCCACTGGAGAGTCCTCTTGAAATGAAACTTACCACAAAAGCCTTAAAGCCTATATACACCATAAACCAGTTGAATCCCTAAACCAAAAACTGTATGCATCTTCCACAAACCCTAAACCCAAACCCTTGTCCTATGTCATCCCTAGACTCTTATCCCTATAGATAACCCAGAGGGTCCATTATCCAATAATTAGGTTGTGGGTAATAGGAATTTTAGTACAGGTTTTGGGTAATTACATGATTATGAGGTACTTGGACCCTTAGGGTAATCCTCAAACCCCAGACCCAAAGCATGTTCCCTATCAGAAAATGATGGTTCAATAAAGGAGGGGACTTCAATTTGGAACTCAAAATGCTATGATCCTTGTAGCCAGGACTTGAACAAGGGGACTCCTAATTTTGAGAAACTCCCCCCTACATGTCTCCCACTTGCCAGAAGCCCTATAAATACGCGAAGAGCCTCAACACGAGACCAGGAACGTTGCGCGCCGCTTTGAGGGTGCCCTGAGCTCCATGAGCAAGGCAAACGGAAACAGTTGGGGGTCTACCGAAGTTGGACATCCCGTCTGAAGGAAGCTTTATGATAAGGATTGGGTGATAAGGTGGTAGGCAGAAGGTACGGTGGATACTGACAATCCTGCATGACCTCAAAGTACGCTAAACCTTGGGAAAAAAGGCATTACAGCATACTAAGCTCATGCAGGATGTCTAGTATCAACAGTACCACACCCCGTTTTTCCTCGCAATGAATCCAGTTGTATTGCTAAGAGCGGCGGTCGATGTCCACATCTGCCGGGGTTCTAACCTGCAGAATTTGTTGAAGATAACAAATGGGTGCTTCTGAATCAACCCCTATAATCTTTACCAGGCGCTCCCAGTTCCTGCATAGTCCGCACAAAGACAAAGGTGCCCCAGCTACAGAAAACTCAAAGTTTTTTGGGACTATTCAATAGTTTGATGGTTTGGCAGTTCTGGGTAGTTGGGTACAGCATAGCAAAATTAGTGTATGGATGATTTCTTTTAGGTTCAGGCTTCAAGATACATGGACGGCGCTTTCCGGGTTCTGTCCACAATGGCGCTTCCTAATCTAGGAGGTATTGTTGATCCTGGTGCTAGCAAATTTGAGGAAGCAGATAAGAGCGTGGGTATTATTCCTGGGCAGATACGGAGCCTCCTAACACTCCTTCAGGTTCCCCTAATTTTGGGAGATTCCCATTCCTGTCAACTCTGAACTGGACCTGCCTTCTGCCAGGCCCAGAGCCTTCAAGTCTTGGGCCTGTGTTCGTCCAAAGCTTCAGTTGAGTGGGCCTGCACCTCCTATAAAAGATACGTGTAAGCCCAATTAGCTACAGTTTAATGGGTTACACTTATTAATTAAGGGGTAGCTATTCCTGACTTGTAGGTCATCAGGGTTACTGGTAGGCTGAAGGCTAAAACCCCAAGCCCTACAATGTAGCCCCCACGGACCCCAGGGATATCCCATACCATTAGTAGTTTCCCTAAATAGGGTGACCCTAATATAGACCCCAAAATACTACAGTCCTTAACATGGGGGACCCCAAAATGGCACCTCTAATTTTGGGAAACCCCCATTCTGAACGCCAAGCTTTCAACTTCCAGAGTGTTAGATCCCAAGCCAGATGGGGGGTTCCCAAAATTAGGGGTACCTTCAAAGGGGTTATATAGGGGTTCTATAGGGATATATAGGGTTTAGGGTTTAGGGATTAGGGTTTCCCAAAATTAGGGATACCCTTTTGGGTGTCCCGATACTAAGGACTATAGTATATTGGAGTCTAGATTGGGGGACCCTAATTTTGGGAAACTACCAGATGGGTCAGAAAACCCTAGTTGTACAGGGGTACGTAGGATTATGAGGGATACATAGGTGTATGTAGCTAGATACAGGGATCCCCCGTCTCAACTATAGTGCTGGTTCGGTTTCCTGTTCTCGCCACGTTTGAAGGCTGAGCAAAGCATCAGCGAGGGCTCGGACCCTTGATTGCACTTGTTTTGGTCAGCTTCTGCTCGCTTGCAGCTCAGACATCATATGGACACATTAAGCCCCGAAAGTCTCACTTAAAAGAATTACTTTCAGCCTTGAAGGGTCCATGGAGGTATATAGTCTGTACATAGTCCCAAAAAAAACTCCCCAAGAACCGGTTTGGGGCCCAAGTATATACTACTGAGCTACATGGACTGTTTGAGATCTATGTGTTCTATAGACCCCATGTCGATGCAGAAGAAATGCTTGAGCCCTGCATGAACCTTAATGCCCAAACTCTTAGCCGCAGGATGTGGACGAAGACCCTATCCAGGACAAGGTCTTCCAGGAAGCCATGAACGCCTACGCAGTCTATGGGAAGATGGAGAGTATTGTGTACCTTGCCAAATAGTGCGCCCTTAAAGGGGTTATCGGGATATGTAGGGATATCTTGGGATACATAGTGTGGAAGGGCCCAAATACCTCAAAGGTTTGGGTATTCAGGTCCCATGTACTAGCATCTAATACATCTCAGTACCGAAACCACTAACATTAGGGCCTTTCGACCCTCCACGCTGTGGTTCGTCTTTACTTGCTCCTGTTTCTTTAGCTCTTGATTCGTCTGATGTATCTTGCCTACGCACTTCACGCGAAGATGACGAGCTGCGTGAAGGTTTCCATGAATAGGGGGCCCCAGTATAGTTAGCCCCCAACTCGCCGTTCTCCTTGCTGGATTCCTAGAAACCATGCCCTGGAAAAAACCACTCACAGGTCTTGCAAAGGGGTCGTCTTGGCCTGTCTGGCTGCCAAGCTTCCTACGCGTAGCCCTACAGCCAACGACCAGTTCCAAGTCCGGCTCTACCAGGAAACCACAATCCTTTGATCCAAGCCGTGTGCACCCGTGAGAACGGATTCGCTACAGGGCCCCAGACCCTAAACCCTAAACCCTAAACCGCTACAGTAAGTCCTTGGCTCATGATATGTCCGCAAGGAGCCAACTTACCCTCCGCAAAGCTAACGTGGAGACCCAGAAAGACCACCTTCCTTCAAAAGCAGTACCTGGACCCCAAAAGTATTTAAAATAATGGCCCTTATGGCTGTTATTATGGGTTTAGGGCTATTATTTTACATACTTTTGGGGTTTAGGTAGTCTGTGTACAGCTTTTGTTAGGCCCTCCTGTGGGTTCCAGTGCGAGTAGACAGGTGTCAGATGGAGATGCTTCTGTCCGATGTCCTCAACACCCTGAACGAAGATGCCATGGGTCCCTTCCCCGCATATGGGATGCCTCTTTAAGGGTGCAAGAAGAATGCTAGAAGAACACGGTGATATCAGACCAAAAATGCTAGTTTACAAGTGTTCTAAGGCTTGCTCACTCTTCAGTTACCTTGAGGATGTTGCGATTAGGGGGTGGTTGGATATAGCTAGCCCAGCGAGAGAAGTTGAAGATCGCGTTATGGGGGCCCCTGCCCCCGACCTTCCCCTAAGCTCTAGCTCAGACTTTTCAAAGCTGGTGGCATTCGCTACTCCCTTCAGAAGATTGTTCTTGCAACTTTTATGCGTGCTCGGTGCAGGTTATGGAACTCCTAAATCTGAAGCCTTGTATCTAGACCTGAAGCCTGAAGCTATAAACCCTAAGACCTTAATACACACATGGTTCCGAATAGCCCGATGCAGGTGTGACTTATAGACCTAGCCCCGGGGCAACCATGCAAATGAGGACATGACTTGGACGTGCTCACGGGAAAGGCCATTGGCACAGAGCTCAAAAACGCGGATGATTCTGGGCTTCTTTAGAGGGGTACATGGGGTTGATAGGGATGTAATCCCTCCTCTGGCTTGTCGCCAGTCTTCCACGACTCCTTGACGAAGCTGTACGAGAAACTCTTTCTGCGGATGGCCACAAATTCTGCTGAACATGTTTAAGTATACGGATGCTCAGAGGCTCTGTTTAACATTTTCAAGTATACTGATACTGAGAAGGCTGTTCGATCCGACATAACTTGAAATGACCGCAGCTAGAATTGACTATGATTTGCATAGAACTCTCTGAGCTCATTGTCGTGAGGCTTTCGCAGGACAGGTACAGCTGAAATCATTTCCAGCCGCGAGGGTCTGTGCTCGCATCCTTGGTTGACTACCTGGACCCTGGATGTCCTACCTTGTGTGGGAAATATAACCTATAAACATCTAGGACAAAACCCAAAGTAGGAAGGACATCCAGGGTCCTGTTGCATACTATCTGGTTGGTTGTCAAAATTATGGTCCCTTTTTGGGTCCCTATTATAATACGGCCCCTAATATTTAGGGTACCCAAAAAGGGACCATACTTTTGACAACCACCTATCTGAAACCCAAACAGCCTGTAAAGTAGTAGCCTTGCCATCTTTTTGCAGGGTCTCAGGCCGCTGTTTCAGGTCCAGGGAAGACCTACTATTGTTGAGTTGTATATATATATGTATATATATATATGTTGGGGTTATTATATCCATATAATGGAGAATCAAATGGAAAAGAAAATGGAACATGAAATGGAAACTGGGATTATAAGGTATTTTTTCTTTATGAAACTAAGCTGCGAGTATCTAGCCACATGATCAAGTGTGTAGGCTTCAGGATTTAGGCTTGAGGGTTAGGGGGTTAAGTTGTTGCTTGCAGAGTTTAACATATACGGCATCTGAGGGCGTAGGGTCATATGGAAGTTCCTTCATGAAGGGAGTCTTCAGAGAACCTGGAAGAATGTATTGGCAATTGGGCTTGTGCATACGCGGGTTCGTATGCAGACAAAGTATGTAAATCAGTGCCCCCCCCTTTTACTGATCACATGGGAGAACCTCCCAAAAGTGTCAAAATACACAAGATCCTCAAGTAGAGACTCCCATGCGTCAACCTAAAGGTCAAACCCTCATTTTGCAACATTTGAGCATGTGGAACCCTGAAAGGTGTGGATGCTACCTCCAAAGCTTGACCCTCTTCAAGCTATCGCGGTTTAGGGTCTAGCTTGAATCCAGATTCTGGTGGTTTTGGCTTAAACCCTAAACCCTCAACCCTAAGACCCTAAACCCAGGCATCCAAACAGCCCCAAGTAGGCAACATTTCGTAGGCATCAAAGCCAGTTGGCATCTTTGGTGAAGTCTATGTTCCTGTGTATACATATGTGTGTTTTTGCACGCGCACACACAGAAATAACTACATAGTCCCCCTTAAAGATAGAATATGGGGTATATTGTGATCTTGTTACAATATACCCGAAGCCATAGTCTATCTACTTAAGGGTGACTAGAACTGTACCTCCCTTTATAGTATACCGTAAATTAGGCCCCTCGTACTTGATTCCTAAGTATAGGAGCTTGGTCACCGTGGCTTTGCCAGGAGAGCAAAGTCAACTTGGCTATGGAGAAAGTTGTGAACTTGCTCACCGCCCTTGGCTTCACAAGAGATTGTGTAGGATTTACGGTTTCGGGTTTAGGGCTTAGGGTTTAGGGCGTAGGATATATGGTTTAGAAGCGGGTGTACTTTGAAGAACAATCATTTCCTTACACGCTATACCTACTGGAAAGACGTGCGTGTCTCCTTACTACGGCAACACTCGGTAGACAATTTGGTGAATTAATCTGAAATGTCGGAAACTTTAGCCTGATTCCCTAAACCCTAAACCCTAAATAGTAGTTTCCATATCATCTCCATGTTGTTTTCCATTATCCCAACATACCCCCTCCAATATAACCTCCCTTCCCCAAAATAAACATCCCAAACTACTTTCCATTTTATTTCCCATCATCCCCATGTAACCCCAAGATAAACCCTCCAAACCCTGACACCTCAGCTCTAAGTCCCCAGAGTCCCCCCTCCCCCCCTTCCAAATCTTGGCAGCCTGATCCCCAAAGTGTCCAAGGATGTATATTGGGGTTTAGGGCTCAGGGCTCAGGGTGTAGGGTTTAGGGCTTAGGGTTTAGGGATATAGTTTGCACTCAGGGGCCCACAGGGCCCCTCATGTGACTAGAATGGGGCCCATGGATATATGTAAATACTAAACCCGAAGCCCTAAAGCCTATACAGCTACATTGACTTTCCGGGACTTTGTATGTCAAAATCATACAACGCTAGGACCAGATTCTTGGAAATTGCTTAGGCCCCTACGTTATCATCCCTACAAGTCCCCATATACACCCAGTTGTCATGTTCTTCTTCATCCTAGATGGAATAGTAATCCTAAACCCTATACACCCTAGTACCCCTAAACCGTAAACGAGGCCTTGAGCTCTGAAGCAAAGAGTTTCGACTACGCACCTTGACTTGTAACCGGGTTTGCCTACCTCTGTGTAGTAGGGAGTGAACCCCCGAGGCTTAGGGTTTAGGGCAATGATGGAATGGGAAGACAATAGAAAATACAACGTAACTGTAGGCTACAGGGTTTAGAGTATAGGGTGGGGATTCGAGGACTGGAACCCAAATAAGCAATAGTCTAAACTCCT
>CAJNIZ010009835.1:64251-78641 GCA_905231905.1 Symbiodinium pilosum
GGAAACTCAAAAAGGGCCCTATAAAGAGTGGAGATCCTTTAGCAGGGGCTATAGTGGGTTTCATTCAAGTTTGGAGGGATTGTATGATTGAGTATGCGGCTTGGGCAGGATTCGTTTGGCCACTTGACTTTCAGACCCGACTGCTTTATGTGTTACCCTGGGGATCCAAGTATATAGATAATACCTACATTGGGCCCCAAAGTCTGTAAATATTACCTACATTGGGCTATTTGGATCCCTAGGGTTACATTTGGAGTGTGTCATCGCGCGCGCGCGCGCGTGCGTGTGTGTGTGTGTGTGTGTGTGTGTGTGGGTGTGGGTGTGTGTGTGTGTGTGTAAGGGGACTTCAGCAACTGAAATTCAAGGGGCCATACGAATTAGAATAACGCTATAGGAGGGGGATACAGGGATTCAGTGGGGTTATGAAGGGACATTTAGAGTTGAGGGACTTTGGCCATCAGGAACACCAAAACAGGGATTCTATGAGCTACAGTCATTATCTCGTCCAAAATTCAATGGACACGAGTTTCGTATGAGGGACCAGGGTCTAGACTGAACTCTTAAGGGTCCCTTAGGAAGGCTAATAGTGACACTAGCTCATACTGGGGGAGGAGTTGAACGGCTTTTAGGGTGGTAAGGTTTAGGATTTTAGTTTTAGTTTTAACTTTGTGGAGCGGGTTTTAGTATTCATGGACTGTACGGGTTGTGGGGACCTCGGCAATCTAAAGGCAGTAGGTGGTTCAAGAAGGAGAGCAGGGCTCTATGGAGGGGATCTAGGGATTTTGCAGGGTCGCGCAAGGGCTATACGGTCCTAACTTCCCAAAGCCTACACCCTAATCTGCGTTGACAGACTTTGCCAACCTGATCTTGGGGTTTAGGAACAGCAACAAAACGAGAGGCTTTACAGTCATTGATTTGGGTTTAGGGTTTTTCTGTTTGACGTAGCTCGACAGTAAACCGTATGCCGAAGTGCCCTGACTCGGATGCATGGCCCTAGAAAAAAAAGCAGCAAGCCCAAGCTCACCCTCAAGCCGCCTTACCTCCTGGCGTAGGAACCGAGCTCGTTTTGTCAAGATGAGGCCTTGCTTTGCTGCGTGCTCAATCACCTGAGACCGTTTGTATCCTGCTATTGGGTCATTATTGACGCACGGCTGCGCAATGTCAACTCAAGCGTAAACTGTCCTGGATGCTCTGCAAAGCATGGCTCAACCTCGCCCATGGCGGGAAAGTGGTTAACTCACCCAGTGTGTCACTGGCAGCCTTCAAGCTCATTTTATCAAACCAAAACGCCAAGTCCTAAACCCTAAACCTTAAGTCCTAAGCCCTAAACCCTGACCTGAACCCTAAATCCTAAACCCAAACCCAAGCTCTGGAACACCCCACTCAGGTCTCGCACCATCCCTGCGCACTTGCCTTGGGCACACAGGATGCAAGCCAGTAGGCTTGTTGCTCCGCAATGGGAACGGGCCCGGAGTTTTCCTTTGTACCCTTCGGGTTCGTACGCTTAGGCTTGGGTCTGAAAACCATGGAATATGGCCCTTAATAAGGGTACTTTTTTTACCCTAAACATAGGGTTACAATCATTCAGGGTACACACTCAAAGTCTTGGATTTAAACGCACGGCAATCTTATAGGGGCGCTGTCGGAGTTCCATCTTCCCTTGGGGGAGGCATCAATCCTAAAACCTAGACCCAAAGCCCTAAGCTATAAAACCCTAAATCCTAAACCCTGAATCCCGAAGCCCTAAAACCTGATCCCGAAACCCTAAGTCCCTAAGCCCTCAAGCCTCAAACCTAAACCCTACGCAGACCCTAAATCCCAAATTCCTGAACCCTTACATCCTAAACCCTAATCCTAAAGCCTAAATCCCGAAACCATGATCCCTAAATCCCTAATCCTAAACCCTAAAGCCTACAACCCTAAACCCCCAAAAAGGGCCCCAGCGCGTCAGAGGATGCTTGCGAGTGCTTCATGTCCTTCAGAGCACTCAGCGAGTCGAGCCTCAGTGAAGGCGAACGGACTTCGGGTTCAGGGCTTGAAGTCCAGGTTCTGGCACCTCTGCGACCCTCCCCTGAACCAGCATGGAACCCTGGAGAGAGGGACCGTCTAGTTTGTACCAAAGAATACACTCCGAAGTATGTAGAATAATGGCCGTTTTTGAATCCTTTTGGGATTTTAGGCCATTATCTCACCTACTTTTGATTTTCAGATATAGACGGCAGATCTACGTTTGATCCCTCTTGAAATTCACAGGAAGACCTACAATGCTACTCTAACCCGATAGGTCCTAAATGCCGTGAACCCGCTCAACCGTCCGACTCAACCGCTAAGCCGCTAAACTGGAAACTCCTGAGCTCTTAACCCTCTTAACCTTTAATGCGACTGGAAGCTCCTGACCCTTAACCCCAAACTCTCCCAACATGCCTAGACCCAGACCCCTGATGAATAAACACCCTTAGTAGGGATTATAATAGGAATCGTAATATTTAGGCCCTTAAAAGGAAGGGGGTTTGTTAATCATGAATCTACATTAAACCCTAAACCCTGAACCCCCAAACCCTACACCTTAAGCCCCTAAACCTTAAACCCCTAAACCAACCCAGAATGACGGCGCTGAGATGGAGGCTCCCGGAGCTTTGCCTACAAAGCAACGACTTTTTCCCAAAGGGTTTAGGGTTTAGGGTTTAAAGTTGCGAAGGACGGGTGAAATTTGTAGGTATTGAGGAACGTTAGGGAAACTTGGGGTGTGCTACGGACGTTTACCGGTTTTAGGGTTCAGGGTTTAGGATTTAGGGAATTTAGGGTGTGCAGAATTGGAGATTCCTAGGTAACCGAATCCTTGAGCCCGAAACTCAATCCTTTGCACCACCTTCTTACTGACCTGATAATTTGAGGTTGGGAAGCTGGGTCTGCATTTCTTGGCAACATGATCTGTTTTTAGGGTTTGGGGTTTAGGATGGTAAGATTCTTCTATTCTGTTACAAAATACCGGACCCCGGAGGAGAAGATGAGGATATGATGTTGCCCTGTAGTGAGTATATGTTTTAACTATAGCGATAAGAACCCCAGTTCTCTGCGCTAGGTCCCCCTGACCCAACTTCAAACTGAACCCGAAAGCAGGGAGGAAGGAGGGCGATGCTAAGGTTGCGGGATAAGGATAACATGGGGGGGAGGCTTTGAAGGTCCAGGGAGTTTAGATGTTCAGGGGTTTAAGAGCTTGGATTTCCGGCTTCTGGGGAATTGGATGCACAGGTGGGTTCAAGAGTAGAGCTGATGTCTCAAACTCATCTGGCGGCCAAACCCTAAACCCTAAACCCGAACCTCTAAACCCTAAACCCCCTAAACCCGAAAGCTCCTAATGCCTAGGATAGCCGAAAACGGAGCTTCATCTTGACCAGCCCTCTGAAGCGTAAACAGTAAATCTGTAACTACTATTTGCTGAAGAGCTCTTAAAAATAGAAAGTAATAATCCCTTTCTGACCCGTGTAAGGAGGAATGTTTGAATTTTTGAGTGACTCTTTGAACAAATAATAAGTAATTAATCACCTCCCCTGAATATTACAACCCTCCGCCCCTCCACGATTAAACATTCCCAATACATCCCACGGCCCCCTAATATCAAATATTCCCCGTATAAGATAGTATTACACATTGGGAAGATCTAATAATCAAATATTGAAAGGGCAGGGGGGTCGAATATGGGGAGGAGGGGCGGAGATCCATCTCTTCCAACCTAATAGGATGCTGTTGAGATCCTAGGGATATGCACTCGGATATATGCATAAACCCAAAACTGGAAACATGGCGATCCGTACCTATATCTATATCTATATGTACATCGACGGAGATGCAGATACACAGAGAGGCACGGGGGAGAGAGAGAGAGAGAGAGATTGAAAGGAGGATTTTGGGATGCGAGAGAGATTTTGTGAAACTCCCGCATCCCGCATGTTCTACCTAATTGTGCCAGCAGCCCAACCAGGCTTTCCAGCATCTACCCCCATATAGGCCGCTTTTACATGTTTTTGCAGGACAAGAATCTTCACAGGACCCGTTTCTGGGCTTCCACGTTAGTGGCGGGCCCAATCTAAACCCAATCTACTACGACCTTTCTTTATAGGGGCTCCCCCGAAAAAAAGGATCCATAACATTTGGAAATCCTACACCCAGTATAACCTGTAGCCGGCCCCTGAAAAGCAAATGGTCCCTTGTTTCGGGAAACTCCCACATCCGTGTGAGTTGCACCTTGATGTCGCCCAGGGCTGTTGACAGAGCCTTAGGAATCGTTCCGGTTGCTTGAGCATTTGAAAGCTTAGGGGGACTTAAGAAATAGCTTATATATGAGGTTATAAGAAGGCCACTCGCAACTAGGGGACTAATAGCCCTACTTACGAAGTAGGTTTCACGGTCTGGGGGTGGTGGCAGGCACTTGACTACCAGAGGCTCTTGGTATTTTTGATGGTACGACAATCAGCCTAAACCCCAAACCTTAAATCTGCATGAACTTGCCCTACGGGTCCCAGTACCTAATAATCATATACCTACCCAACACCTGTACTATAACTGCTATTCCCCTAAACCCAGCTACCTAATTTTTGGGTACTTGGACCCTTATGGTTAGTATACTTCAGTACCAAGCTTCTCAAAGCATATTTAATGTTGGGCCATGCAGGGTTTTCAGTTTCCACCGCAGCATGGCGTTAGCCTAAACCCTGAACCCTAAAGCCCAAACAATATACTAGCATCCATTTTCTTTTCCATTAACTCTAGCGTTTGCCAACCAAGGTTAGAGGCAGAGTCCAGCCCTCTGTTCTTAGTACCCTCTCCCAACAAACTTGGAAGCAGAGATGGAGCTCCTCCGCTACTGGCCCCTGAGAGGGCTGGAAGTCATAATTTCTTTGCACATCAGTAACATAGTCCCTATATTATGGCTTGGCAAAACTTATGTCCAGCATACCAAGCCAATAGGACCCGAAGTATACGGACACAAAGAAAGTGACCTGGAGCAGACGCCACGTAATTCTTGAATGTACTACGGAGTAGTACTACGTACGTAGCATTTTGATGTTTCACATGTCCTACCCTCCTCTAAACTAGCATGGAAGCCCAAAAGGGGCCTTACAAAGACTACTATGACTTCAAAAAACTAGTTGTCCATGTTGGCTTGCATATACCACCTGTAAAAAAGCCAGAACATGTCAGTTTGGGAGAGGACCTTCGATCTATGCATCCCGGCCTCCCGCATGTCGACGACGGAGTCGCTAAGGCCACTTTCGGCCAAGCACCTCAGATTATAAACGGTTTGTTTTGGTAACCCCACCCACAAAATTAGGACCGTATGACTATCAGATGATGGTTATAATCAGCGTCCTAACTTTGGGGGTTGGGGTTACCAAAACCCCCTTATTATCAGACACTTCATCTGCTAAGGAACATAAATTGGATTACCATGGTCTGGGTATGCAGTAAATGATAGGGCTTCCTGATTATAGTAACTTAATGTAAGTTCCTTAATAGGAATTCAGCCATCCCCCGAATCCCATTTTTGGGTGTGTTCTCAGGGCTTAGGAAGTCCTGGGATGTAGCATTAGAGTTTAGGCCCTAAACCCTAAACCCTATCTACCCTTTGAAGGTACAAGGATTCGGGGTTTAGAGTTCAGTGTTCAAGGCGTAGGGAACTTCTCTCTATGGAGGGAATCCTGCCCTAAACCCTACACCCTCAATCCTACGCCCAAAGGGGAATCAGTTCAGGGACCCTGGGCTTATGGAATGGGGGTTTTGGGTAATTTTCGGATTTGCGGCTTGGGATTTGGCCGCAGGGTTTCGGGTAGGGTTTAGCGTTTAGGAAATGGGGGTAATTACGTACATGACAGAAGATGGATAGAAGTTCTACTTTCAGATGCGCGAGTGTGCCACCGCAGTGTGTCTTTAACACATGACTCAAAAGCGTAAGTTCTAGAAGGGGCGACTGTAGGCTAGGGATTCAGGGTCTAGATTGAATCTTTGGAGAAATGGATCACCCCATGACTACGTGGACCTTTACCCTAAACTCTAAACCGCTGAAACACGGAAGGTTGAGCCCGGCATCTTGGGGTCCTCATATGCCTGCTCTATACCTTACCTGGGTTGCAAGTAACGAGCTTAGATTAAGATACTACAAGAAGGAAACACTGCGAGTCACCATATACCCATACGATGGTATCTTAGCTAAAGCTCCTTAACAACAACCCAATATCCATAAGGCGCTGGGTGTTTGCGCTCGAACTCTCAGTAGGCCTTCTTCATCTTCTGTTGCTCGGCCGGCCCTCCTGCTTCTTACCAGCATCATCGCTTCCATGCTTTTCCATCACGGAGAAACGGACTTGAAGGTGGCTCAAAAGCTTACAGATAAATGACTGCACGGTCTTGATCTTGTTTGTTGCAAGCTGCATAACGTGACCCTCAATCAAACTGATTTACAGATTGCACAACAACAACCAGACCTCCCGTGCTGTTAAACCACGATTCCCATCGTGACTGCCGGTGTCAGTGGCTCACCTCTATGGGATCCTCCGAAAAATCCGATCTTGAGGATGTCCTATGCTTATGCAGTGTGTGGGGCGCAGCGGATTTGGTAACCCCAATACTCAAAGTTAGGACCCTATGATGATCACACAGAAGTTTTGTAGGCAGTTGTAGATCTTCAAGCTGTTACATGACCCCAAATTCCACTTCACTTTGATTTTTCCCAATTAATTCCGTTCTACAAGCTGGGATTAGCGAGACCTCCAGGTTACAGAAGCTCTGGCATCAAGCGAAGTTTCGCGACAGTTGGCTGGGCCTGGCGCTCACGGAAGTGCCGCCGCGGGTCTACCTTCAAAAATGACTGATTCCAGAATGGAGTCTTTGACATTTACATAGGAACTACACAGTGATAAGGGTGCACAAAAGATTTTTCATGACAAAAGGTTCAATATGGCACAGATTTACATGGGAACCCGGCTTGAAATAGGAATCCCACTCTGGGGACCCGTATATACTACATTCAGAGAATCCTCCATGATATTTTTTGATATAGCAGGGATACAAGCTTGCTCTGATATCGGCTCCACGTACATGTGGAAAACTGCGCAGCATCAGACACGGGTTAGGGTAGTCCTTTCGTTCAAATACAAAAACAACAACTCCCCAAATATTGTACCGTTGTATCTGTGCATCTATATAATGTTGGGGCAAAAGGCGTCAATACTTAAGGGATGATTGAAACCTACGTGTAGCCCCCATTACCTACAGCTCAATAGTAATCACTCCTTAACTATTCGACTGAAACCGAATCCGTGGCCCCTAAGCTTGAAATCTAGAATCACATTCGTAACCTTCAAGCTTCAATTACAACTCTTTACCTTTCCGCCCAAACTAACCGCAAAACCCACAGCGCCCTGTTTTCAAAGGATGGTAGGCTATGTAGGCCTCCTTTTCAAGTAAGTTCAAAATGTCGAATTCGGCCCACACAACACACATCAGGAGTCCTGCAAAGTAGGGTAAGTTTGCGACCTTAATGTGAAATAAAGATTAACCCTTAACCTTCATCCCTTGATATTAAATTTGAACACCCCCCGCGCCCTTAACCAGGACATTTCCAATATTAGGCGTGAGAAAATGTTGAATATTAATATGAAAAAATACAGTGGGCTACATGAGCTATATCCTTCCTTCTCCATCCTTGGACAAGTCTGCGTCTGGCACATGATTTTGTTGCACGGCATTCAGAAAAGGTAGCTTCAAGACATGAACTCATTGGGTGTTTCCTGGTACTGCGCTTGCTGTTGCTGCGTGACCGCTTCGCACGCTAACTTTGTGAGACATCAAGCCTGAGTCGGGCGTACTGCAATTTACTTGCTATCAAACTGCTTTTGCGCTTTGATTGTTGAGAATCATTTTTCCTTGTTCATGGCATTGGAGGCCTCTAGTCCCATTCGTCAATTGCTCAAGGCCCTCGCAGAGCACAGGAGAACTTGCTTGCACATGCAACACTACATGCCGCTACACCGTAAACACTTGTCGTAGCACTGCGCCGAGATGGAAGCGCAGAAGCGCTTCTATCTTTACACCTCTAGTCTTCAATGCCGCGAACAATGTAAACATCCACTTGACGTGGGATATCCAGAAAACTCAGGCAGTGCTGCACGTTATCTAACCCTCAAGACCGCTGCAATCCGAAATGCAACAGAGGTTTAATGCCAGCCATGCAGGGTACACATTGCTCACATCCTTCGGATGTGAGCTCACAGCTTCAATTCTTGGCCTAAGCCAGCAGGCGCTGTTTGAGAGATTTACGGTCCAAAATGCTGGCATAATCACCTCAAGCAACGCAAGCAGATAGGTCAGGGCTAATGACTTTTCTTCTCTTCACATCCGCACCGTGGTTAAAGCAAAGGTGCTCAGATAGTACTTCATCATTACCCGTAAAGACTAGTTCATTAGGATGCCATAGCCCCTCTGCACCAGAGAAACCTAGCATGGTCTGGCTGCATCTAGCTGCACCTCCGGAATGCGTTTGACATGCGACCGGAATATCATTTTGCAATGCTAGGTTCCCCAGTAACCCCATAATAATACGCGTACCGTTTTTCCTACTATTCAATTTTAATAAGGAGACCCCAAATAAAAAGGGCAAAAGGGTACTACTGGGGTACCTAGAATGTATTCAGAGACGGTTTGGCACGGTCGACGCTTTCAATCATCGACTACGAACAGAGATCGTGCGGATTCTGGTGGACCAGCTGTCGAATCAGGTCTAGAGCAGGCACGGGGTCTCCAGGATAAGGGTAGGCAGCTTTTGTTTGCCACATGGATTTTTGCATCTTAGGGGCGGATTAATGAACCCCCAAGCACATCATTACATTAAGGTGCGAAGAGAGGTGTACTTGGTCTGTGATATTCAGGGAGATTCTAGGTATGATAGACTCAAAATTCTGGGTTCTCCCAGCCTGTCATACTACTACCCTGAAGTTCTCTATGGAGTAGCGCTAGTTAACCTTAAATAATCCGGGTCAGAAATTTGGGAGGGGAGGGTTAAGCAGAGTGGGAGCCCCTGACAAAACATGCTCACTCTCTATCTTCGGACGCCGTGGCAGGACTGGCCGTCATTCTGCCTTGATGGCATGTTTACAGAACAAGCATGCGGGCCCGCTTCGACTCATATCCAAGATCTCTCCTATAATGCCCCACTATATCATCCCCTACATAACCCCCTTCAAGGAGTTTCGACTATAGCTCATATATCTAAGCTTCGCATCACCGTCTATCCTTTCATACGGACATTAAACACCACCCTCCACCCCTAGTAATACGTACTCTCTATTGGAAGAGGTCTTTGTGAATGCGGGCAAATTTGACATTAGCGTTGCGGGGCGGGTGGTTTAACATTAGCCTGAAGTGATTGCTAGGAGGGCTTCTGAGCCCTTAAAACCCTCTGTATCTCTACCTTCGCTAGCGCTCTTGGAAAAGATTGGTAGCTGTTTCGTGGGATCAGAATTTTCAAGACGAATTGTTCAAGACGCATTAGAGGCCAAAAAATCCACTGGGGTTCATTCATCACGGTCGGTACCCCTGAATCCTAGAATTGCAATGCCAAATCCTAAGCCCCCATTCGTCATGGGCTTCCTTGCTACCCCCCTCTGTGCTACCCCCCCTAGGTTCCTCCTCCATCAACCTTAAAAAGGCTAACTATCCATGAATAACCTTAATCAAGGGGGGAAACCTAGGCGGAGGGTAGTATAGAGGGGAATAGTAGCGGCGAACCTATGAATTCGTCACCTTTAAATCCTAGAGCTGGAATCCTACGAACTACACCCCTAGACTCGAAACTGGGTTGCTGCGCAGCAATTTAATTTCAAGTTACTATATTGAGGAAGCCATACTAATTACTATCTATACCTATTATGTTCACTTAATTAAGGCCCTTGACAGGAACCCAGTAAGCCCTGAACCGAAGACCTCTGATCCCTAACCCACACCTCCAACCTTATAACCCTAAATCCGAGAATTGGTAAACCTTATCCGCAACCTTGCCCCCCAACCCTTAGACCATCACCGTCCACTTTGCCATCGACAACCATTTAAGGTAGGATCTTTTCTAGGTAGAGCGGACTTGTGTCTTGGTCGTTTGCATGTAAGACAGCTAGATGGTTAGCTTGTTGAAGTCCCTTAGCCAGACCGACTGGTCAAGCTAAGCACTTGAAGAATGTCTTTAAATTGGGAAATCTGAGGTTGGAATTGCGCAATCCATTCTTGCACTAGGTGTTGGTTAAGATCAGAAGCACCTGGACAAACGCAGGTCCCTCAAATTGGACACCAAACGCACGATATTCCTGTATGTGCCCACTTCCCCCCTAGACTTTAACTCCTACCTGGAGGTTCATGGGACTTAGTGACTACTTATAGCTGGGCTTATAACCCTATTCATGATCCTTCTAAATGGCCTTACGGGGTTACCCCAATTATAAGTGGGGTTATTACCCCAGTTATAAGTAGTTACCAAGTCCCATGAAGCCTAAACCCTAAACCATATGAGTTTTAGTCTAAACTCCTACTATCCCCCCTTAATAACCCCTATAATAGTCCCCTATATAATCCCTTATATATCCCTTTTTAAGGAGTTTATAGAAGCCCTATAGACAACCAGCCCTAAACCCTAAACCGCTTGCCTGTCGTATCTCCTCCAACACCCGGGCACTTCGCGAGTCTACAGAGTCCACCTTCATCCCGCAGGTCGTGAAGGGCGGTGGGAGAGAGGGTTTAGGGTTTAGAGTTTAGGGAGAGTAACTGTAGGTTACGTTTGATGTTTAGGGGTTCAACCATGCGACAGAGCTTTCGTTTCAACAAACTGTAGATATCCGCAAGAAGAAACTTCAGACGATAGTTTGCTGTTTTCACCGCGAAAGATGCTGTTGGAGAAGCCCGGGGATTACCAAGCAACTCGAACTTGATAAGTTTCTGCATCAAACCTTGTACTGAAGCAACGCTTCTGTCACCATCGCCGGCTGCCACATGTTCAATCAATGTTGCCAAAATCGGCGCGCATTCAATGCTGCAGTCCTCCCACTGCGGGATGGCGGCTTAAAGATGGTTGGCGATTTTGCTTATGTTGGCGAAGATGTCCGGCACATCTTGGCTGGGGTTAAGGAAGTTGGGGTCTAGGGTTTGGGATTGAGGTTGCCAGGGTTTAGGGCAATACAGTTGCTACCACAAGGATATAGATGGGGAATATCTAGATGCAGCTATATAGTACTTCCAGAAGCAGGGGCATTCCAATGTAGATCCCCAAATGCTGGCATCCCTATGATGGGACCCCTTAAAAGGAGTCCCTAATGTCCGGAAACCTCCAAAATGATCCACTGCACGACGTCCCCTTAACCACCACAAACAAAATGCAGCACTTGGGCTGACAGTTGAGTCTTTGAAGGGACACCACTGTAATTTAATGCGCAACCCCCGACATCGTAGACGCTGGCAGATGTAGATGCGAAGCCCACAACAGCGTAGTCGTCGGCAAGGATGTGGTTGCTAAGCCCGACAACACGGCGCTAGCAACGATTTAGCTGCCATAGGTGCTACGATGTAAGTGTCGGCCTAGAATCCTTTCACTCTGGACTTCGTTGCGCACGCAAGTAGTGCAAGCGCATGCATAACAGCTGGAATAGGGTTCGGGGAGAGGTGAGACTATATTGTACTTCTACGGGGAGTCTAGGCAGACATTACCCGAAATGATTCAGGCTTCTTCAGCACAGTAGCCTTCCACAACCTACGTATCAACATCAGGGTTTGTTTGGGCGCTTCTCAAGATGATCGCAAAACCGCCCTTGATACCCTAAACCCTAATCCCTTGATACACATTGTGGGGGGCTCAGGTTGGAAATTGGTGCGGGTTTTGTGCGAGTTTGCCCTATACAATTTGTATTTCTCTGAGCTTGAGCGTTTAGGGTTTAGGGCTTAGGGATTTCGATAGGCTGTCTTAACCATGAGATCCTTATATACCCATTATATTTCAACTATATGAACCCTCAAGGGTCCCTAGAATCCCCCCTAAAAAGCCTAAGGGCGCATATTAGGGGCCATACTTCTAACCTTAGACAGCAAAACCCAGAATTTTCGATAGCGGCTACGGCTGGTTTAGGCTTTAGGGTTTAAAGTTCAGGTTTTAGGGTTAAGGGTTTAGAGTTTAGGGTTCAGGGTTTAGGATTTACATTTTGTAGGGTTAAGGGTTTAGAATTTAGGAATTAGGGTTTAGGATTTATGTTTTAGGGTTTATAGGTTTTAGAGTTTAGGCTTTAGAGAAGAGGATTAAGGTTTTAGGGATTAGGCTTCATAGGGTTTGGGGTGTAGGAAGCCCCCCACACAGCATCTCGGGGTCTCTGCTCCGGGAGTTTAGGGTCTCGGACTTTTGAGATTGAGGATCTGGCAGGGACTGTTTTTGTAGGCTTTGGGGTTCAGGGCTATAAGGATGCTCAAGGTCCAGGGGTTTGTGAGGGTCTTATTAGGGAATAGTTCCCATTAGGTAGATAGAATATGGCCTTGGGTATATTATAACAAGATCCCCATATACCCCATATTCTATCTACTTACGGGGGACGATAGGGTTTAGGGTCTGGGAGAGTCTTCGGATTCCTGGCTGTAAACTGTTTTCGGATGCCTTTCAGCGAAGTCCGTCGTGGGACAACCCCCATATCCTAAACCTTTGGCCGCACTCCGTAACAGCTTTTTTACTCTTCATATTGGGTCAATTCCCCCACCCAGTGATGGGTACCACAAGGGACTAGTGTAGGTATAAAAAGGCCCTATTAACTCCATATTAAGGAGCCAATTACTATGGGGATTGACCTAGCTTCATAATATACCCTAAACCCCTAAACCTAGCCCCGTAAATCGCTGAGTAGTTGCCGTTTGGGACATTGGGGTGTCGAACGTCTCGAAGTTAAAGCCTGCACCCGAAACCCTGCTTGCAGGGTCAGGGGGACTTAGTTGTCAGGTTCATAATTTCATAATGGGAATAAGTGAAGTTACTATGTGGCTTATAAGGGCTACAGGATGCTACAGGTATACTGACCAAATCCCCCTGACCCTCCAAGTGTGGCTCAACTGCAATTCCTAGCATGTGGGCAAATCGCCCAGACCTTAACCCTAAACCGTACACCTCAAACCCTAAACCGTAACCCATAAACCCTAAGCCCTGAACCGTAACCCATAAACCCTAAACTCCAAACCCTAAACCCTAACCCGCAACCCCTAAACTCCAAACCGTAAACCCTAACCCCTAAACTCCAAACCCTAAAAACTAACCCCTAACCCTTAAACTACAAACCCTAAACCCTAATCCTATGGAGATGGCATTCCTTTTGCGTATCTTGCGTCAGCCCAGCATATTTCTTAAGCGCAAGGGCTTCACAACGCAAACATTCACCTCGCAAGCAGAAATCAGGGCCTAAACCCTCAACGCCCTAAGCCCTTGTCCCCTAAACCCTCAATCTGTTTAGGGGGTTTAAGGGTTAGGGTTAGGGGCTTCATAAACCTAAACCCGAAGCTCTGTTAAATCCTAAGCCCGCAATCCTAAAGCCATCCCGGTTGAAGCTCCCCAGAAACGACCCTGTAAAACCCTAAGCTCCCAACCCTAAAGCCTTGTACCCTTGAAGCTCCGCAAGCCGACGGTCCCAACTCTAAACCAGTACCTAAACTCTGCGCCCCCAATGAGCCCTACTTGGACGTCGGGTATACTTAAAAAAACCAACCGATATCTCTAGTTATCACCCAATTATGAGCCCCCCCCCAGTCTTGCAATATGGTCATGATATGATTGAGCCATGGGTACAGCGTTACGACGGTCACAAGTACCTAAACCACAAAAGTATGCAAAATAAAGGCCCTAAACCCATAATAACAATCAGAAAGGCCATTATTTTACATACTTTTGGGGTCCAGATACCCATGAACCTCGAAGCCCGCCCCCTAAAGCTGACGTGAGCACCAGCTGCTGCAACGGCTCGAGAATGGGCGCTGGATCCACAGATGCCACCTGTTGGGTTGTGAAATCATAGACTCCTCAAGGCTTTCTAAACAGTAGGGTCCTTTGAAAGGGGCTACAGCGCTTTATCCCGATTGAAGTTCTTGATTGAACTGTTACTTAGTCTCGTGCGTATACCCACAAGGACTGAATGTCAAGAAATTGCACCTCTCGGGTACTCCTGGTATCAGAAAGGTCCGTTTTTCAGGATGATATTCTGGGGGTTGTATTGCCACACTTCCATACATGGATCAAAGTTGTTTTCCCGAATGCGTAGCAGAAGGGTTCCCGTTTTAAAGTTGGGGTCCAGGGGTCCAGGAGGCGACGCGAGGTCGTTGCGTTGTGTTCGCAA
>CAJNIZ010009835.1:78741-99811 GCA_905231905.1 Symbiodinium pilosum
CACAACCCTACAAATCAAGCACCCAAAATCTGAACCCTAAGCCCTAAACCCTCCACCCTAAACCCTAAACTCTAAACTCTAAACCCTAAACCCGCAACCCTCAACCCTAAACCCTAAACTAAAACCCAAAGCTCGGACCCCAAACCCGCGAAAAGCAAGCCTAAGCCAGGTTCACTGACACCGCAACCCTGCACCCTAAAACACAAACCTGTAGAAAGTATCTGCAAATAGCTAAACAGACCCCACGCCTCCAGTTACCTAAATAGCGGGCTCTAGGGTCTATATGCCCCATAGTTCCGCAGCCCAGTAACCTCTTCTTGGAATTCTGGCAATTGGGAGCCTTAGGAATATGCAATATATATATATATATATGGAGGGTTGTCAAAATTATGGTCCCTTTTTGGGTACCCTAAACTTAGGGGCCGTATTATAATAGGGACCCAAAAAGGGACCATAATTTTGACAACCACCCATATATACATATATATACAAACACATGACGGGATGATGATCAATTGAACACCAAAGTACATACACTAACTGATATGCCCAGGGAAGCCTACATACACTCACCCAAAACCGTAATAAACCCTAAACCCTGAAACGCGGTGCCAGATAGGTCAGGGTGTGCAGAAATCGAGCGTTGTTCTACTGTTTCAGTGATTTGCCGCTGTCATACACGTTTGATCCTGAGGTCCATAGGGTTTAGGGTTTAGGGTGTAGGGTTTAGGGTTGAGGATTTAAGGCACACATGTGGGTGGTTGTCAACATTTTGGTCCCTTTTTGGATCCCTATTATAATACGGCACCTAATATTTGGGGTACCCAAGTTTGACCACCACCCATGTTGTAATACCCCATAACACCCTACGAGGGAAATTGGGGGCCCATAGTTAGGACCCAGGAGACAGGACCCAGGAGAGGGAGCCCATGGTCAGGAACCTTAGAGTTTTGCTTTAACTCCAGCCGACCCTAAACTCTAAACCCTAACCCCTAAACCCTGAACCCCAAGCCCTTAACCCTCAACCCTTCACCCTGAACCCTTAAACCCTTAGCCCTAAACCCTGAACCTTGGCAAGCCCAACCCTGAAACACTCATGGTTTTAGGGTTTAGGGTTTGAAGGTTTTAGGGTTTAGGGTTTAGGATTTGGGGTTTAGGGTTCAGGGTTTAGGAGGGATACTGTGCCCAAAGGGTAAGAAATGAGTGGAACTAGGCTTTTCTTATGACCTCCTGAGCTTCTATATAGATACCTTCAAAACCCAGACCTACAGCCGAAACCCTAGCGCCTAAACTTTAGGCACCAAAGCCTCAACACCAAACCCTTGCAATTCCCTATGATAAGGAGTATAATTATAGTATATAAGATTCCATATTGGTATCCTTGCTCGGGAAGCCAAAACACCTAGGTCACCCTATGCAAAAAAACTTGCGCCTAAAACGATCCCTGCGAACGTCTTGAACTCCGGATCTGTGCCTAGACATGGTTTAGGGTTCAGGGTTTAGGGTTTCAGGGTTTAGGGTTCAGGGTCTAGGGCTCAGGGTTTGGGGTTTAGGGTCCAGGGTTTAGGGTTTGGTTTAGTTTTCAGGTCGGATCAATCCTCAACCCAGTAATGGATACCACAAAGGACTGTTGTCGGTATGTTAAACCTCCATTATCTCCATATTTAGGGGCTATACGGTATTTTCCCAAAATAGGGGTAACCCCATTATAGACCCCAGTATGCTATGATCTTCATTATGGGGACCCCCAACAAGGCACCCCTGATTTTGGCAAACTCCCATAACTGCAGGGGGGATTGACCTAAGGTTTAGGGTATAGGAGGCCCCCCCTAAACCCTAAACCCTAAACCCCCCAACACATGAGCTATAGTCTGCACTCCTAGGACTCCCCTTACTACCCCCCATAGTAGTCCCCTATATCATCTCCTATCTACCCCCTTGAAGGAGTTTAGACCCTAAACCCTAAACCCTAAACCCTAATCCCTAAACCCTAAACCCTAATCCCTAACCCTAAGCCCTCTATCACCCCCATTAAGGAGTTTAGACTCTAGCTCAAATGAGCCTTAGGCTTGCAGATCTGGGTTCAAGGGCTAAGGGTTGAAGCTCTGGGGTTCGGGGATCTGAGGTTGAGGACCTGAGGTTTAGGACTGTAAGGTTGAAGGTCTGCGGTTTAAGGGCTATAAAACCCTAAACCCTAAACCAAACCTAGAGTTTAGGGCGGGTCTAAGGGTTGTAGGGTTTTTCAAGGTCTGGGATGCAGAGGCTAAGGATTTAGTCAAGGGATTGTATATAACTCCCCTATAGAATTCCCCTTGAAGGAGTCTAGAGTATGGCTCATGTGATCATGGGCTGTGGCCTTCACCATAAACCCTTAGCAAAGAGGGCCTAGGTAAAACCGTCCTAACAGATGTTAGGCCAGCACCTGGTTAGAACTTCGGCTGTTCCTTACATAGGCTTACTGGTTTTCAGTACGGAAGAAGGGAATATAATACAAAACCCTATAGAATGTGTATATACTTTATTCCCATATTCCATACTGAGAACCAGCAAGTAGCAGGGGGCACCGCCTGCAAACTAACCTGAAATAATACCCAAAAGCCAAAGGCACTACAAAGACTACAGTGAGCCGCTCTAGGAAGAGGAGGGAATTCATTGCATGTCTTCAGGGGATTTAATGTTGCTCACTCCCATTTTCTTGGGCTCCCCTGCTAGCCCCGCATGCTACCACCCCCTGCTGGACTTTTGTTTAGGGTTTAGGGTTTCGGGTCGCCCAAGTTCTGGGCAAAACAAAGGTTTTCAAACAACCGGCCACCGGATAATCACATCCGTCTCGCTGCTGGTGTTGCTACCAACCCAGAAAGCCCAACGTCCCGTCATAAGGGAACGTACCTTAAATCATACTAGGAGTCCTAATATTACTTAGGGTATATCCCCTAGCTAAGGGATAATGGGCTTTCTGGCTATAATGTCTAATGTGGTCTAACATATATTCCCTAATTCAGGGTTATTGCTCATAGATCAAGGATCCTAGTATCATGTAGGGTATATTCCTAATTAAGGGCCTATTGGGCATTCTGGGCATATCCATAATCATCTAGAGCCGTTGGAGCTGGCAGGGCCTTCGTCGCTGACCTCAACATCTTCCATGAAGATGCGGACATTATTGTACAGAGAAAGTCTCATATCCCTATATAATTGAATATATCTGCCATGATACTAAGATTCCTGATTTGAGCTCTAGTCCAAACTCCTAGTACCCCCCCGAATACCCCCTATAATACTCCGCCACATAATCCCCTATATATCCGCTTGAAGGACTTGAGACTATGGCTCATGTAGAGACATTGGGCTTTCCTGGGTAGGTGCCCAAATCCTAAACCCTAAACCCTAAGCTCCTAAATCCTAAACGATGGACGGGAGGAGTTCGCGGTGCTCATTGCTAAGCCGTGCGACCGCTTTGACTCATCAATGCTGGCCGTCGCCCGGATCCATCCACATGTCCGTTTTGGGGTGTTCAGGGTTCAGGGGTTAGGTTTAGGGTTTAGGGTTTAGGGTTCAGGGTAACTTTGGGACACTTTGGGACGGAGTACCTTAGATCTACTTTTAGAACGCTACTATACCCAATAGAAATGCAACGCACACCCGTAATGGCCGTTCCTTTTGTGAGGCTAAGGGCTCCACAAGGTTTAGGGTTTAGGGGTTTTTAGGGTTTAGGATTCAGCGTTCAAGGTTTAGGGTTTAAAGGGTTCAGGGTTCAGGGCTTATGCTTTTGGGGATTTTAGGGTTCAGGGGTTTAGGGTTTCCAGGGTTCAGGGCTTAGGGTTTAGAGGGTTCGGGGTTCAGGTTTTACGGTTGAAGGTTTACCCTGAACCCTAAGCCGAGTGACAGGGCCTCAGAAGCTTCGGGAACTTCGGAAGTAGGTAAGGTTTAGGGTTTTGGGTTTAGGTTTTAGGGTTACATGGGATTATACTTCCCCTCATTCGGTTTGGCCTTCCTCGTAAAGCATTGATTAACCAACCTTTCCGAGGTGCTTCCTAAACCCTAAATTGGTATCCAAATCCGAAGGTCAGGTGCGCTTGAGTAGCGTTCTTTTGGTGGCTGAACCAAGTAAGATTCTATTCCTTATGGGAAGTTACGCTTTATATGAAGTACTATACCCCAAAACAAGGATATAATCTTACTCTATATTGGGTACCATAGTATCCCCAAATAAAATACTACTCAGTCCCGCCTGGGGCACCATCTGAGATGTTGCTGCCGCTTCTTGTAGCGAGGCTCGGGTGGCCTACAAAACCAGGGAAACCCTCTCTTAGCCATTAGGGTTTAGGGTGGTTTAGGGCTGTTGGGGTACGGATGTTTTGGGATTTTTAAGATTTAGGAGATTAAGGGTTCATGGCGCGCGTGATGCTTGAGGTCTCCCGGTTCCTTTCCTCAAGCAACATGATCTCTAGGGTTGAGGTTTAAGGTTTAGGGTAATAAGCTACATAGGAACATCCGAAAAGGGCATCCTGGATGCAAGAGGGTCGTGCGCGCGTTGCTCTTTACGCGCTCAGAACTTTCTCCCGGCCATTTTTCCTGGCTGGTCTTTCGAATTCGAATCTCCTTACAAGGCCTGTTCCCCCTTGCCCACGCTTAATTTCATGACCGTTCCGTTCCATCACTTATAGTAGCTCAAAAATGGCTAATGCCTGATGAGGGAAACAAGCCATTTCATAGGAATGTCAGATATCCACGTTATTCCATCTTCAGTAGAACATCCAGGGAGAGCAGAGTTCTAGGAGCCGCCAGAGATATGAAACGTATTTGGTCCAGGAACAAACGCATTGACATTCTGTAGGTCCACCTGAGCATGAGCAGCAGGATATCTGCGCCAGGTCACTTCCAGCACGAGTGCGTCTTGCAAGTCTAGTAGCATCACCAAGAAGCATGACACCAGATTGGAAGTGCGGCCCAGCTGGGCCAGGATGTTCATTGCTGACACAAGATCATTCGGATCTTCAACCAGATACGATCGCAGCCCTGCGGCTGTTGCAGACGCGCAGCTCTGGGCGAAGTCCGCCCTCAAGAGAAATGCTTGGAGCATTGGATCAAATTAAGTCAGTACCCTACATCCTAAACCCAGAACCCTAAAGCCCTGGATTAGACCCCTTAACCCTAAACCCCTAAACCCTAAACCGCGAGTTTGGGTCTGTTTCTACAAAAGCCAAGGTTCCAGGCGAGCTCTGGTGCGGGCGCCGTAATTTGCCAAGAGAAACTTAGCGAACTACCTGAAGTGTTTAGGGTTTTCTAGGTTCCCCATTAACCCCATTAACCCCATAAAAATAAGGGAACCTTTTCCTAATATTCATTCAGTTTTTAGAAGGAGACCCCCAAATAACAAGGGCAAAAGGGTACTACTTGGGTACCTATGTTTAGGCTTTCGTGTTCGGGCTTTGGGGTTGAAGGCTTAGGGTGGCTACTGAACCCTACGCCCCAAATCCTAAACCCCGTAGCTATACATCCTCCTCCCGATGTACCCGTAAACCCTAAAACCTTAAAGTTTTAAAGCCTTAAACCTAAACCCTAAACTGCAGATAGGCCTTCTTTGGACTCTGAGACGTAGCAGAAAAGCATAACATTAGGGTCTAGGGTTCTTTTGGGTAGCTGGGAATGAAGGATAAATTGTGGCTATATAGGAGTATATAGGGTTCAGGGCTTAGGGATTAGGGACTTTTTACTTATGTTTGGTTGGCTGGGAATAAAGGAATGGAAGAAACAATGGTCTCTACTATATTTTGCTATAATAACAGGGGACGACTACTGTTGATACTAGAAACCCTGCATGATCTTCGCATACTATACTACCATTATTCTCGAGGTATGAGGTACTTAGGGTCATGCAGGATTTCTATTATCCACCGTATAAGGATCCATTCCTTCATTCCCAGCTAACCAGAAGAAAGATGATCAGAAGAAAGACAATTCTGCAGAGCTTCAAAGCTTCCAGTTGAGACACGTTGTTTATGGCTTCGGGTTTAGCGTTTAGTGTTTCGGGATTCGGATTTAGGGAGCTCGTGGTACCATGACTAAAAGGAAAAAATCCTCCCACCTATCTTACACCTTGCAGGCAGCGTGGGCATGCGTGGAGATGTCGAAGTAATGTGGCACAATGTGCTCACTAACCATCCAACGCAAGTGTCTTCCCAGAACTTCCCTGACCCCTGACTTAAGATATACCCTGAATTATACTATATCATGAACCCTAAACCCCTAAACCCCCTAAACCCAGCTTCTTAACATGATCCCACGTACGTTCCTCACTAGGGGGTTTGAAAGCCCCAGGCTGCTGCAGAGCCAAATGACCTAAACAGGACAGGATAATGCGAGCAACACTTGAGTAGTGTTTTTTTGGTGGTCAAACCTAGGAAGATTATAATCCTTATATAAAATACTATACCCCACATTGAGGATATAATCTTACTCTATATTGGGTACCATAGCATTTTTATTCACGGACATCAGTCAGTCATGAGAATCATGCGCTGAGCACTTTGGCTCCTCCAATACAGAATAATTTAGAATAGTTAAAGGCGGGCAACAATGGTAGATAGATCGGCAAGGATCTTCTGACAAGTGTTGAGCTTTTCAAGCAGTACCCTTTTGGGTAAGAGTTGAACCATGGAACAGGGTCTGTGAGTCTTGTCGGGGGCCTTGATGAAATTAAGCAAGGTAGCACAGGCCGAGCAGACAGGAATGTCTTCCGACCAGGAAACCTCTGGCAGGTGAGGGAGGTTCCTAGAATCGGAAGCTTCCAAGTGTTGTCCAATGCTGCGCTGGACGGAGAAGAAAAAATTGTGCAGGCAAACAAGGCGACACATGAGTTTTAATGTCAGCAGCACTCAGTTGGATCGAAAAGGAAATGGGTTTCGCGGTGACGGATCTCACGGCTGTGCAGTTAGTGATCTTTTGGGTGGACTGTTCCCATTTATTTGCTTCGTTTTGCGTTTCCGCCTGCCAACCCAAGAGGGGCCAAGGGAGTCAACCCGCAGAGGGGAATTATCGGGTTCGGGCAAAAGAGCTAGAAATTGCGAAATGTCCTAGAGGTGATGCTTGTATTGCATGTTTTTGCGGATTGCAATGTGAGTTTGCATTTCAAGAAAGTGCACGCAGATGTCTCTCAGGTCCCAAGTGAATGCAGCAAAGAAACCTTGGGAGAAGGGCCTGGCAGGAGGCATGCGGGGGCACCAGTGGATTTCATCGTCGTTGCCAAAATCGAACGAATCAAAATCAGGATTTTCAGGCCACGCTTGTTGTAGCATGGTGGTAGAAAGATTTCTTAATTTCCAAATAACTGTGCCAAGATTTGGACATCTATGAACAAATGAGGCGAGGTTGCCACCTTGTTGCATGAAGATTAGAAAAGCAATTGTCTTGTGGCAACGAACTGCCGCATGGAATGTTTGAGATGACCACTTGGTCCAGGAAGAGAACAGGATGTTGTAGTCACGTTGTGATGCTCCCCACTTATGCAGGGCCCATGTAAAGTTTGGTGGCATCCATTCCAAATCAATCCAATTCAACTGGTGGCTGTACGAGTGGGGCGTATCTTTCGACAACATCGTGTGAAGGATTGGATCTTAGTGCATTGGTTTCAGCAGCGCGCTGGATTTCAATAGCGTGTGGGTCAGCGGTGACACTGTGAAGCAAATTGCCGTTCCTGCGGAAAGACATCCAGGTTTCAAACAATCGTGCGATGTCTTGCTGGACGGTGGGCCAATGCTTTCTAATATGTGCAGGCATGGTAGTTGTAGCGACGAGGCATTGTTGTGCGCAAGCAGGCCAGCCAGGCCATGTGAGTGTAAGAGGTGACCACTCATCACGGATGAATTGGAATTTGGGGCAATGAAAGGCAATGTGAATGATATCCGCATCTTCACAGCCACAAGAGTTACACGCAGGCGTAGACACAATGTCCTGTTTGTGCAGGCGGTGCGGAGTGGCATGCGCATTAGAAAGAAGGCGCAGGGGTACCATTGTATCCCCTGATAAAATACTACTCACTTGTAAGCCCTTGAAATTTACCCTTCTGCAGACTAGCATGTGTACCCCCATGCAGTTCCCATTTAAAGCCCTCTTAAATGCGGTAACCCAAACCCCCCAAAAGCAGGACCGTGCTACAGTCATTTGATAGTAATAGGTGGTCACCAAGATCATCACGTTACCTAGGTAATTACTTTACCTTGCGAAGTATGGTATAGGAGTATACTACGCATGCGCGTGACTCCTAGTATCAACACTGGTACAGCTCAATAGCTGGCACGACGCCACTCTAGACCGGAGCCTAAGGGAGAGAACGCTTTCACCCTGAGACCCTAAACACTTTCATCCGCTTATTCCTGTCCTGTAAATCCTGAAACCATAAGCCCCAAACTATTTAATCCTAGACCCAAAACCTTCAATCCTAAACCTCTAACCCTAAACCCTACATCTGCAATCCCGCATGTCAAGCACTTCATGAACCCATAGGCAAACCTTCCAATTCTACTGGGGTCATACAGACCCCAAGAGTTAAAGCGTTCCTTCGCAAAGGTTAAAGGTTACCTACATGGCCACTAAGTATCTGACACGAAATCCTGTAGCTTCTAGACCCTTAACCAGCCATTGTAAACCTAAACTGTAAACCCTCCAAGTAATCCAAAACCTGACCTCCTTCAAGCATCCCAAGCCCCTGCGCCCCTAATTAACCGTATATAGCACTCTATATTCGTATCTCTACTGATACCCTCAATCAGAGTATTCCTCAAACCCTAAACCGTAAATAGTAGTTTCCATTCTCTTCTCCATCACTCGTAAAGATCCTATATAATCATTCAACAACCCCCCAAAAATGACCAGAATCATCCCATGCACAACCCCAGCTTGAGATTCATTTTCCATTGCATTTTCCATGTTCTTCCATTCCATTCTCCATTATTGGGGGTAACGTCCCTCAATATCCCTAAACCCTTCATCCTACGGAGGCTCCAAACCCTAAGTCCTGAATCAACTCCAAGCCCTAAATCCTGAATAATCCCCAAACCGTAACTCCTACATACACCCCAAACCCTAAATCCTAAACAAGCCCTAAGACTAAATCTTCAAAGCGACAAAATCCTAATCTCTAAACCCTAAATCCTAGATAAATCCGAAACCCTAAATATGCATTCAGCCTTAAATTTCAAATAAACCCCAAGGCCTAAACTCAATTGATCCCAAACCTTAAGCGCAAAGCTGGCTCCCCAGCTCGCACCTCTAGGGCGGCTTGCAATGCCTTGGAGTCCGCGGCTGCCTCAAGCGCAGGGTTTACTTGGAGGTTCATGGAACTTCATAACTACTTATAACTGGGGCTATAACCCTACTTATAATTTCGGTGACCCCCATAAAGTCATTTAGAGGGATTATAAGTAGGGTTATAAGCCCAGTTATAAGTAGTTACCAATGCCCACGAACCTCCAAGTAGGGTTTAGGGCTTTGAGTTCAGGATTTAGGGCTTTGACTCTAGGGTTTAGGGCTAGGATCTTCAGTAGCCTAGGACAAAACAGGTTCGCCTTTTTGAGTATAGCTTAGTTTTATAAAGGGTCCTCAGAAAGGGGATGGACTTACAGAACACCTCAGTTAAAGCTTTACCAGTAGGATTCTGTTCCTAAGATGTAGGAACCAGGGCTTAGATTTAGGTTTTGGGATGTAGGGTTTGCCGATTTTGGGTTCAGGAGTCATGACGAGTCCTCCAGACTCGTTGACCAAGAGCCAGTAGTAGAAAATTGAAGGGTCCTCCTGACCCCATGGGAAATTGAGGAACCCAACTTTTTCTGGAGGGTTGAGATTGTAGTGGAGGCGATGGCAGTAGGCAATTTTGCGGCCAAGCTTGTGCAGTTCCCGGCTGATGAGCCTTGACCCCAGGTGGCACCCTTGCCCTGCAGGGCTAAAAGTGCAAAACCGGAGCTCAGCTTCGCAACCTGAAGCACTCATGTAAATCCCAGCAGCCGCCTTGAGTAGCCATTTTGGTTTAGGTTTTAGGGTTTATGGGTTCAGGTTTTGCTTTCCCGCGTGTCCTGGAACTGACATCTCAAACAAGAAATACACTTTCCGATCACTTCGTCCTTGCTACCGTAGAAGAAAAATGTCCTCTGGAGAACTTTGTCAGGCAAACCCCAATACCTAGTGAAGTATATGTGGTAGGATTCTTGTCTATGGTCCCAAAGGATGACACATCTGTTCAGGGGCTTGGGTTTAGTTTAGGATGAAGGGTTACGGCCTGGGAGGTGGAAGGCTAGGGACGTTGTAAGTATACTTAGCTATACCTGGACCCCAGAAGTATGTAAAATAATGGCCTTTATGGCTGTTATTATGGGCTCAGGGCTATTATTTTACATACTTTTGGTGGTTTAGGTAAGCCTTTGAAGCCACATGGTAAGTAATCCGAATTATCCCCAGAATTACCCTGCTTACGAAGTTCCCGTGACCTTCCAGGTACTGACGTTTTTTTTTTTGCCAGGTTAAGGATTCAGGGTCCATACGCCGGATAGCTGAGCAATTAGCGATTGGGTAAGTGTAAATTGCAATACAAATTTTGGTCCAGTATTTGATTGTTGGGGGAGGTACTGGGGCCGGTAGAGCGCTAATCCTTCCAGAAACTGAAAACACGGCAATGTGTCAGGGTTTGGTTTAGGATTTGGGTTCAGGGGGTCATAGACGGTTCAGAGAGTTTTCATGGGTTTTATAGCAAATATATACGAAGTTAAAGAGTGAGGTTTTCTGAAGGGTTTCTGGAGGGTGCATAAATAGAAGGCCTATACAACGGTTTAAGTATTTCCTGGCAGGGTTTGGTGGTTTATACAGGTTTCATAAAATGTGAAAAAGGCCTTACTGAGGTACCCACGCTGCAGTTCTGTGGCCTATGCTGCGGGCCCCGACTAAAGTCAACTTTCAGGTACCTGCAATAGGATTATAGGCTATAAGGGAATCCCAGGAAGTTAAGGGTCTAAGGTCCTAACCAAGTGCCAAGGAGTACGGAGTTTAGAGAGGTTTTACGAGAGAATTCGTGGTTGGCGCTGTTTATAAATATGGCCTTATCCCCGAAGTGAAGACCATACCAAGGGGGGCTGGGAACGCGGAGCGCGGACGCATGTATAGGCCTGTTCCGAGGTAGCCACCTGCTAACTACCCACCGGGGAGTGTCCTTGCTCTTCTGTTCAGGTTTTAGGGTTTAGGCTTTAGGTGTTCCTTCAGACACATGGAAATCTGGCAGCAACCAGGAACCATCTGAACCCTAAACCCAGAATGCCAAATCCCAACCCCTTCATAGGCTATCTAGACCCTCATAAGCCCCTTCAGCCAGTCAGTAGTTCAACAAACCAATCGCAAGATTTCCTCCATCCAACCTCCGAAGGCTTCCCGTGAACCCCAGACCCCGTTCTGCGGAC
The DNA here is from genome assembly GCA_905231905.1 of Symbiodinium pilosum. NCBI lineage: Eukaryota > Dinophyceae > Suessiales > Symbiodiniaceae > Symbiodinium > Symbiodinium pilosum. Next base: position 90,183 of record CAJNIZ010009835.1, read on the forward strand.
CCTAAACCCTAAAGCCTAAACCAGTTCAAGCATGCGCACCTTCGACTGGCAGTCACGGGTGAGATTCAGAAGCTGGCCGAAATCGATCTGAGCCATTGTGCGTTCGGAAGCAGAGGGACAAGGGACTGACGGACTTGAGGTTTAGGGCTTACGGATTCAGGGCGTAGATATCAGAGAGTCTTGCATACGGCGGTCTAGTACTTGTCGTTCATCATCCCTCTGGGGGACTATAGTGACCCTTAAGTCCTTAAGTAAATAGAATATGGGATAGCAAGGGATCTTATTATAATATACCCAAAGCCATATTCTATCCACTTAACCGGGACCCTAAACCCTAAAGCCTATATTCTATCTACTTAAGGGGGAGCTACATGGAATATAAGAGAACCCTAATACAATCCCTAGTATCCCTTAACGGGGACTATGATATTCCTTGGGTTATTCCTCCTTACAGTAACTGTTACCACAATGGGTTATAGGAGTTATAAGAACCCCCTTAATAAGGCCCCTTTAAGGACATTTACTGGGAGGGGGAATGACCCAAAATATTCCAAGCAATTTGGATTTCCAAGGTCCAGGCTGCTCCATTTTCGTCACCTCCTCCTCCTCAAAACAAATCTCTCCGCGCCCCCTTCAGAACCAACATTCTAGATATGAGCCGTAGTAGGGTTTAGGGTTTAGGGTAAACTCCTAGTATCCCCCTTAATAGCGGAGAATCAAATGGAAAAGACAATGGAACATGGAATGGAAATTGGGATTTAGGGGATGATAGGGCTTATAATCTAAACTCCTAGTATCCCGCTTAATATCCCCTGTAATAATCCTTTATATAATCACCTATATTTCCCAAAATTAGGGGTACCATTTTAGGGGCCCCTATAGTAAGGACTATAACGTTTTAGGGTCTATATTGGGGTCCCCCTATTTTGGGAAACTACCCTATGGTACCGCTATAAAAGGGGAAGGCAGTCTGTGCAATGGGGGGTGGGCGCTGTTGCTGGGGGAGGGTATGTTGAACAAGTACCATGGTTCCCTAACCCCTAAACCTTACTTGTGGCGAAAATAGCGGGGCGACGAGCCCCTGTCAACTCTACGCCATGCAGCCATAGCCTTTGTGTTCCTTGTCTTTTCCTTGATTTGGTTGGTGGGCTCTTTAACTGTCGCCCAGACCACTTCATACAGCCATACCGACCCCAACAAGGATCCCAAGACGCCCTCCCTCAAGCAGAGTCCCCATCTAAAGAGACCAAAACTAGACCCTAAACCCTATAGTCCCCCTTAAGTAGATAGAATACGGGGTATATGGGGTTCTTCCTACAATATACCCAAAATCGTTTTCTATCTACTTAAGGGGGACTATATACCCTAAACCCTCACCACATGGTATCATCTATGACCTTGACCCTCAATCCTGACCCCTGGACCCTAAACCCTAAACCCCAACTCTCAAGCCCAACCCTGAACCCTAGACCCTGACGGGCTCCCGGAAGACTACCAGACCCCTGCTACATGAGCTCTAGCCTAAACTCCTCAAAGGCGGTTCTATAGGGGATTATATAGGGTTCCTATTCTAGGGCCTATTCAGGGGGATACTAGGAGTTCAGACTATAGCTCACATGGCATCATCTATACCCTTGACCCTCGGCTCCCATAGCTCCCATGCCTCTGAGAAGGACTGCTTCAGCTCAGCATGATTCTGGTCCATGCGAGACCACATCTGGCTGATGAACTGCGGCACCTTCCATCGGCTTGGGCTTGGGAATTTACTTGGGGAGGACTTTGTAAATGTACTCGCATGCCCTAAATAAGGTGTAGCAAGTAGGCCCCCCTGACCCTCCAAATGAGGATTTTAGGGTTCTAGCAGGAAGGATTTTAGGGCGCCTAGGCTTGTTGGAGCTTCACCAAGTTGCCGGCCCAACGGTTTAGGGCTACACCTACAAAACAAACCTAAACGATTACCAGTACAATTTTCAAGGTCTTCTCGAGGTGCCCTATGTCATACTGTTGATACTAAAAATCCTGCACGACCTTAGTAGATTATAGCAACATTACTCCCAAGGTTTAGGGTATTAGGGTCATGCAGGATTTTTAGTATCCACCGTAGGAACCTAGGAACACAAAACTGGTTTAGGCCCACATCAAAACAACATGGAGGTCCCCCCAAAACTCGGTTCTTTCAAAAGAAGGGGCTACATGGGGTTCTATGATATTTTGGGTAGGGGTAAAGCCATATGCCCTAACCCCTAAACCAATGCCTAGGGTTTAGGGTTTAGGGGTTTATGCTCCAACTCGCAGTTTTTAAGACCAAGCCCGCAAGCTTGCAAGCCTCGTTCTACTTACTGGTGCTTATTAGGGAATACGGGAATGGAATTCCTATACAATCCCTACATAACATATTTGCTTATTCCTTACTAACCCAGTAAGTCTGGGTCATTGTTGAATCAGCTCGTTGACTACGCTAGACCGAATAAGAAGTCTGAGGCCACATTTTTGATCATATCCCAGCAAGCAATCAATGCTAAGATCCCTACTAGGTTGCCCTAAACCTGAACCCCGAAAAGTACGTCTTGAGTCTAGGCCATTAAAACTGCTAGGCTCCCACCTCAACCAGATCGATTGGAGGGGTTTGTGGTTCTGCATCGCCATCGTTCAACCAATCTTCTCTCAGCAAGGCGAGTGAAAACCACTGCCTCACTAAAAACGAACATTTCCCCATGTGCCACCCTTTTACACTAAACCCTGAACCCTAGCTGAATACTCAGTATTAGGAAGTGGAGTGGTTGGTTGTGAGGCATAGTGGAGCAAGGTTCAGGGTTCGTGATTACCCCAAACCATCGTAAACCCTAAACCCCATTCTTGAGGTTTAGGGATTAGAGTTTGGCGGCTCCACAATCAAGAATGAACTAGAAACCACTGCAGACCTGCAAAGAAGCCACCCGAACCTTCCAGTATTCCATGATCCTGTTACAACCAATTAGTCGAGGGTACCCTCAAGTGGGACAACCCTTTGGGTAAACAGTGTAGGACCGCGTGCACCCCGTGTCGGTTTAGTTGCCCAGTACTAGTTTAGCATTTGCCCACTTTCTTTTCTATAAATCCGTGCTTTACCAAAAACCAGCAAGCATGCCATAGTTCCTGTACCCAAAACCCTATATAAAAAACCCTAAATCCCAAACTCCTGAACCCTAACCCTATGCGCACCAAAACGGAGTTTCAACCCCACAGGACATACCTAAACTACCTAAACATGACCTTATAACCGCAATCCCAAACACCTTCAAAGCTAAAACCCAGGGTTCAAGGCTTACGGGTTACCAAGCTAAGCTAAACCCAACTCTCTCATAAGACGATTTTGGCCCAGCCCCTTAAAAGGACCCTGTGACTATAATGTGACTGCTTTAAGGTCTGATTTCTGCAGGTGGGGTTGCCAAGCAACCCTGACTAGAAACCCTAAAGCCTAAGCCCTAAACTCCAAAACCCACGCCCCAAGCCCTACTAAACTCCAAACCCCAAGCCCCAAGCCCCAAACCCTAAACCCTAAACCCCAAACCCTAAACCCTAAACCCTAAACCCTTATCCCTGACCCCCCTAAAGCTGCCTCGCGCAGCTCCCTCAGTGACTCGAGCTCCTCGCGGCTGCTGCGGCCACTTCGCTCCACCTCCTACAGCGCACATCCTAATCCCTACACCCTGAACCCTAAACCCTAAAGGGTTTTAGGGCTTAAGGTTTAGGGTTTAGGGTTGTTAAGGGAGAGTGGGGAGTGGATCCCTATAAATAAGTGTTAGGGTTTAGGATTTAGGATTTGGGGTTTAGGGTTTAATGTTTACGGTTGAGGTAGAGTGGGGGAGTGGATCCCTATAATACTCCCTATATAATCCCCATATATGCCCCTATAACTATAATGGTACCTATATTCATTCCCCCACTCCCCCTTAAGCTGGACGTAAGGAGACAGGGTTTAAGGCTCCAATGGTTTAGGGTTTTCTGGATTTAGAGCTTTTGGTTAGGATTTCAAATTCTTAGGCCAGAAGATTTTTGCTGTGGGTGTAAGCTTTGTGAGGTTGGGTTCTGGGTTTAAGGTGGAGGGTACATGGGGTCAAAGCTATAGGTTTTTTCGGCTCTTGGGCCTAGGGGACACCAAAATAGGCCCAATATATTAGCATCCTTATTATATACCCCCGAAATTGTATTCCTACTTCCCTAAATTCTATTCCCTAAACCCCGGACCCCTAATTCTAGGAAACCCTCATGTAGGGTTTAGGGTGCAGGGTTTGGGGCTGCAGGGCTCAAGGATCATCTTTCGAGGTGTGGGCTTTAGGGTTTACGTTTTCGAGGTGCGTTTTAGAGGTGTGGGCTTTAGGGTTTACGTTTTCGAGGTGCGTTTTAGAGGGAGGCATCTACTGCGCAAGCCTTGCAGCGTCTCTCTTTGGGGCAATATTATGAAAAATATGAGGGAGTGATAATGTACTGGTTCTTAGTAAGGAATAAACCCTAAACCCTAAGACCCTATATTGTCCCTATTATACTATAGTCTCGTCTTCCCTAGTAAGAATCAGCAAGTAATACCGTCCCCACACTTCGGATGCTTTAGGGTACGTAGGTGGTGCTGAATGTCTTCCTTTCGAAGTATGGGAGCATTTCAAACCCTAAGCCCGAAACAGTGTGGAAGTGTTCGGGAATCCGTTTCAGCACAAGATCAGCATGGGTTTAGGGTTCAGGGTTTAATGGGTTTCAGGCTTCAGTACTTAAAACCCAAACTGTGAGCTCTCTAAGTCCACCTACTATGGACAGAACTGGTTTGTAAGTACAGTTCAAGGTACGTTATAGGTATCCATGGCCCTCTAGGCAAGGCAAAGTGCATATGAGGGTTGTTCCTGAGGTGTTTTCAAAAGAAAGTCCATTGTTACACTTTCCTACAAGAAAAATTCTATACCAAGGAAAGAACCTGCCTTATGACCATTTTTGGGGACTGGGATTGTAAAACACTACCATGTGGCTCAATTTGGCTTAAGCATGCAACCTATCTCATGGCTTTTTCTGACAAAAAGGACCTTCATGCAGCCAGAATAATTTTACCCTACAACCCTAAACCCTAAGCCCAGAAGCCAAACACTGGACTAGCTAGACTAGACCTTTTAAAGGGAGGTGGGTTCCATACTTGATTGGACAGTTTAGGGTCCGGGTTTGGTGTTCCGGGTTTAATTTGGACTTAGAGTTAAGCTTAAGTCTGGTTAGATTCAGGTCTCAAGGGTGGGGTTCCTGGTTGAGGGGTTACGCGTGGCTCTGTCTGCTAGCAGCTGAATTGTTTCAACTCGCGTCATGCCTCCTTTATGAAAAACCCCTAGCTCCCAAGAAGAAACACCATTGGATGTTTTGGATGTTTTGGCATCCTGTGCACTCAGCCTACACTGACCCATAACGGGGCCCTAGGGGCACGAAAATCGGAAATCCCGGGTCCAGGTGTAGGTCAAACGTATCCATGGACCTCCAAGTATAAGCTCTTAACATAGGCTCAGCAAGCACAACCCCGTGATCGGTCATTGCTTCCCTCCCAAATTTGACCCCCCCTAGCCCTAACAAGTAACATCAATTAGCACGGGCCTTTCCAATTGGAATGGGGTCTTTCGACGGTAAAGTGTACGTCGGTACAACGTATACTAGTACTTAGATGAAGTGAAGAATCTAAGTAATAAATCAAATGGTGCCCGTTCTGTCCTAGCCTTCCCACCTCGCGGTTTCAAGGGACGTGAGTTCAATGACACTATCCAACCCCTTAACGCGAATTTCACGTGGAAGCAGTCGCGGTCATGCTTCCAGCTGTTCGGGCAAGACTTCACACGATATGGAAACCGGGCCGCAGAATAATGCTAAAGAAAGCCACTACGGTCACTGCAGCATTATTCGACTGCTGAACTACCAGAAAGTCACACGAAGACTTCCCTTGAAGGACACATGCTGAGATTTTCACGGTTCAACATTGAGGTCTTTGGCTCGCGCTTTTTTTGTCCACACAACTCTTCATAACCTCCATGGCCTGAAGTTTCCTGATTCCTCAATTTGCAGCCGCCATAGCTGCGAAAGTCAGAATTGGTCCGCAAAAGCGGCTCAACTCTCTCCCCTGCTGGAAATTTCTCACATGATACTTTCACGAATCGCTAGCGGCCATTGGTGCTGGGGGTCTCTCCCGGGTATTGGAAACTTGTCACATCAGCTTCAAAGTCATTTCATGGCGTCGAGTGGTCACCTGCTGTGAGTCTAGCCTCTAATTGAATTATGACCTGGTTCGCCCAAAGCACACCCTTGCCCCAGATTGACAGCCAGACCACCAATTCAATGTTAATGGGTTTGCATCCACGAAGGTTGGTGCTTCAGGCTAAAAGTTCAGATTAGGAAACGGATTTTGGGATACCTAAACTAAATGTCTCAGGGCTTGACAGTTGTGGCTTCCAACTTGCAGATCGCGACCTGGAAAACATGCAAGGAAGCTGGCCTTCGCATAAAGAAAAACCAAGTTTTTGTGGGGCTTGGCAAAGGACGCAAACATCAGGCTTAGAAGGCCTGGGGTGCAGCGAATGCGTAATAATGCGTGCGTCCCGCTGGCATGACTGTCAAGCTGCGACTTTCCTTTGCAATGGTGAATGCTTGCGGGATGTCCTGCCCATTCGCCGTTGGCTCGATAGGAATGGAGGGCAGCCTGTGGAGTCGGAGTTTCAGGGTTTAGGCTTTAGGTTTTAACGGGCTTGTTGGGCTCACAGCTTGGCCAACTTCTTCAGAAAACGAACCACACAGCAACCCGGCTCAAAAGAGCGCAAGTCGCAGTAGCGCCAGACAACTAACAACGATTTCAAAACATCCGACCGCCACCAAAGCCATGAGCGCAACCGATCATGATTGCAGAGTCCTACAGCATGTGCATCCTTGCATACCGCCCCAAGAGGGATCCCAGCATAGTCCCTACATAAATCCTAGTATTTGCCCATACCCTATAAAACCAGGACCCAATGATCGCTATGTATGCCTGGCGCCCAGATTTTGAGCAAACTTTGCCATTGGAACTTGCTCCATTTTCTGAGTCTCAAGAACGAGCATCGGGGAACCACGTTTCGGGGTGGGTATTGGGTGGGTGGGGGATCAAAAAAATCAATCAGGATCAAAAAGTTAAAACTTCGGGGATCAAAAGAAAATCTTACAAGCATCAAACAGACACTAAAATTGCTGATTGTGCGTGCCTGAATACTGTAACTGGTACGATTCGGAGGACCAAAAAAAATGACAAGGACCAAGAAGATGTTAATCTATGAACAGCCACGACGAAACATTAAAATGATGAAAACACCGTTGACAAGTCATGAAGAATCGTGAAAATCGTGAAAACATGATGAAAAATAGTGGAAATAGATGAAAATAATGAAAAGTGATGGAAATCATGAAATTTCATGAAATGATGAACAAAGATGAAACATCATGGAAGTGATGAAAATTCATGAAATGATGAAAATGATGAAACATGATAGAAATGATGAAAACTCATGATGAAACATCATGCAACATGATGAAAAACTGAAGGAAAATCATGGGAAATGATGGAGAATGAGGAAACTGGATGAAACATGAAGAAACTTGATGGACCATGATGAAAATCATGAAACATGGTGAAATTGATGGAAACGATTGAAACATGATCAAAAAGAAGAGAAACGAAGAAACATCATGAACTGATGAAAACAGTGACATATCATGAAATCATGAAGATGCTGGAAAACACTGAAACAGGAAGAAAACATTGACAACTATTGAAAATATGAAAATGATGAAGCAGATGAACATGATGAAGTTGATGACACATGATGTAAAACCTGAAAAACATGCACATCATCAAAACATGAAAAGTGATGGAAAACATTAGAAATAATGGAAATCATGAATACTAGTTCAAAAAACCATGAAAGAGGGAACCTCATGACAAATGCTTGCGCGAATTTACTTTGTGAAGTTATAGTGGGGGGGGGGGTGCGGGGGGCACAGACCCCCCAACTGCAAAACCTGGACAAAGATTAGAACATGGGCTTTCTTCCGACGCTTTAGATTTGGCAGTGTGATGTGATGAATGATGCGAAGGGAATGAAAATCAACGCAAAGGATGAGAATCATGAGAAAATATGAAAATTCACGGAGAAAGTAAAAGAAGGATGAAAAATATGAACATGATGAATCAAGATTGCGCATTGCGGCGCAATGCAAACGCAAGTATGCAGGAGTTCTCGGCATACCCAACACCGTGAGCACTGACAAAATCTAGCTCGATGCTGGGAAGGCGATTTTCCCGTGTAAAGCCTGGAACAGGTCCGTGGCACGGGCCCAGCGGCCAGTCTCTGATTGCCCGAGCTCCACGGAATTTTTGGTTTGAGCTCTAAAGTTTAGAATTTAGGGCCCAAAGGTAACCTGTTGAGGGGGCCTTACTTCATTTCTTGCTGTCCTGGTTACTTTCTTTCTTGCTCTCTCTCTCAGGCTCCGAGGGTTGAAAAAGCAAGGACAGTTACGAGGATCCCGACCCCGACCCCCACGATCCCTGTGACTGTTGACACTTTTCAAACACTAAAAGGAGCCAAGGGCCCAAAAGCGACGACGGTTACGAGGATCCTGACCCAGAGCCACAGGATCCCTGTGACTGTTGACACTTTTCGAACTGCAAGAGGATGCAAGGCTGCAAAAGCAAAGACAGTTACGAGGATCCTGACCCTGAGCCACACAATTCCGGTGATTGTTGACACTTGTCATGCTCCACAAAGATCCAAAGGTCCGAAATCAACGATTACGAGGATCGCTGGGCTAACTTTTTGATCCCGAATAAATTGTTTTTGATCACAGATAATTTTTGTCTTGATCCTGAATAGTTTTTTGTTGATGCGCATCCCGTATTGGGCCTAGGGTTTAGGGCTAAAATCCTAAACCCTAAATCCTAGAGCTAAAGCCTACCGGGAACCCAGTATACCAGAAACGAACGACCGTTCCCAGACAACCACTTTGTGCAGATGAAGGTGCCTGCCTAGGGTTTGGGGTTTAGACCCTACCTAGGAACTGGTCGGTTTGGGAGCAGGCAGTGTATTTCTGGTGGTTGGGTCACCCAACAAACCCCAAGCCCAAAGGTGTAAAGTCTACATTGCCTAGAACTGAAAATCCCTTAGACCTATAAGAAAACTACTTTTAAATAACACATTAAGGTTATATCAGACTGAAAATGAAAACTAAATTTGAAGGAGACTACAGAGAAATCCTGCAGCACCCACACTCGGCTCCTATTCCTTCTGTTCTTCTATTACTTTGTACTGTGAGGTCCAAGGTACTCAGGGTACCTATAACTTACTTGTAGCAGTACTTATAGCCCAACTCTACGCCCACCTATAACTACAATGATACTTCGGTCACAGTATCTTTGGTTCTGGGGTTTGAGGATAGACTTGTGGAATTGTATTATATCGGGGGATACAAGGATGTATAGAGGGCTTACATGTGAATACATACATGTACCCGTATATATATATATATGCTACCCCCCCAAAACCTACCTTTTGATGAGGAGGTCTCTATATACTTATCATACATTTATGTATACGCATATATGTAGAATA
>CAJNIZ010009837.1:0-12882 GCA_905231905.1 Symbiodinium pilosum
CACAGACATGTTCCACATATGTGAGCATTGCTTCCTGTACAGGCATGTTCCGCATATGTAAGCATTGCTTGAAGCACAGGTACAACTGAAGGCTTTTCCTGCTTGGAAAACAAGTGTGGGTGCGCCCCGCTCGATTGAAGGGTCATGATCCCCACGCTTGGCTAAAAGCGCATGGACTTTCGAAGGCGCCGCTCTCGTTCGCTGGGAGTGGCCTCAGAGCCTGGTCGGCATCTGCAGGAGGTGGCGGTTCAGGACTTTGAGGTTCACCCGACCTATGATGGTGTTCCGAGTCCAGATCGAGATGACGCCATGCGTTCTCAAGGACAACAAGACGGGGAGCAAGAGCAGGAACGTCAGCCTCCTGGTGATCAGAGAGCAGTTCCAGATGATCCTGCGGCTTCAAGTGGAGAGGCTATGGCGATGCAGCTGGCGGGGACAGCGGTGGATGCTGTTCAGGACTTCGGTGGCGCCGAGGCGATCTCCACGACTATGACAGGACATGAAAACCAAGATGGAGCTGGCGGAATGGGTCAAACATCGTTGACAGGACAGGCTGACTCAGAGCCAGCGTTGATTCCAGATCTGCCACCGGGATTTCAAGGTGATGTGCCATTGGGGAGAGCAGCTAGTGCTATGGGCGCTGGAGTTGGAAGAGTGGACGCGGCGAGGTCCCTGAATGCGATTGGGAACGTGCTAGTTTCTTTGAAACGGATGACTTCTCTTGAACAGCAGCGCTCGTCTAGCCGCTCGGGAACGCCTACCTCGGATGGGTTAGAGGCGCAGTTGCAGCAGCTGAGTCTCCAGGCGGCTCCGGGAAGGGCGCCATTGGCATATTGACCGTTGGCCTCGATGGAAAAGGCGATGGCTGGAACGTTGTCTTCAGATGACAGTGAGACGGCAAGGAGACGAGCAGATGAAGCCCGTCGGGTCATTCCTGGCGGACTTATGGCGGCTCCAAGACCACCGGCGCAGCGGGCTATGGAATGGATGGCTTCTCCTTCGCCAGGGACGGGGGCAACCGATGGTGGCTTGGCGACGCTGCCTTCGGTGCCTCCTTTGGGGTACTTTATTCCTCCAGAGCTTCAAGGTTGTTGTGGTTTTCAAGGTGGTTCTGGATTGGTGGGCGATGGTACTAATGATGGACGTGGTCTTGCTTCAGCGCCTACGGGATCTACGTGTCCAACAGGGCCGTTGGAGTATGCCTCAGGTGCCTTTGTCTACTCCGACGCCACCCTTGGATATGACGCAGGGATCATGTTTAAGGGCGGGATCAGCATCGGGTATTCCGCAGGCTTCTTCTCCTTCTCCAGGGCCGTTTTATAGAACCAGTACGTCAGCACAATCTGGGCCTTTTGTTGATGGAGTTCCAACTGCAGAGGGGCAACGGGGTTATGTCACCGTAGAAGGTCACCGTCGTCCATGTACGTGTTGTGGTGGCAAGTTGGTCATTGACTTGGATCCTCGGGAGTCTCAATTGTTTCCGGCTGCTACAGTTACCTGTACGGAAATCCCATTTTTGCCTCCTAGACCTCCAGGACCACCACCACCTACACCTCCGACTACACCCAGAACCAGGCCCGTGATACCTTCATATGGTACTACAACTACTTCCAGCAGAACCCTCGGAGGAGCACCATCAAAGCTTGTGAACAAACTACCTACCTTAGCGCCTGTGAAAGGTACTGTGGGAGGAGATGCGCGGCAATGGCAGGCGACTGGTTGGCACAGTTGGCTCCTTCCATGGAGAGTTCTCCTATAGTCAGACTGAATCTTCGTCACCAAGTACTAGCAGATCGTCCTCCTGTAGACAAGTTTCAGCGGGTGGAGCAAAGGGCTGCTACGCTTCTCTTGGAATGCTTGCCAGAGGATCTCAGAACGGAAGCGGTGTCTACTAGGGCTACATCGGTCCGAGGAATTCTGTTCATCACTCTGCGCTGTTATCAACCTGGCGGCACTGGTGAGAAGCACCGTCTTCAACAGTTCTTGACCTCGCCGGAAGTCGCTGGCTCCTTGGATTCAGGGGTGACGTTGGCGAGGAAATGGGTGAGGCTGTTTCGCAGAGGGAAAGAGCTTCATGTGGTTCTTCCAGATCCTCAGCTACTTGTTCGGGGGCTGGACCGTTTAAGTTGGAGCGTCAGTTAGACTACAAGCCGACGGAGTCTGGCGTCCTGGACTTTGCGCAAATGATCTTGGGGGAGCTCGAGGCGGCAGTGCTTGCGTTGCCTCCCGCAGCCATCCCGAAGGTGGCGGCTTTTTGAAGAGGCCAATCAATGACCTTGAGTTCTCCAAAAAAAGGCAAGAGCAAGAGCAAGTCAAAGGCTGGTGCAAGGCCTTGTTGGAAATGGTCGGATGGATCTGGATGTCGCTTTGGTTTGGGATGCCCCTTTGCTGAAAACTTAAAACCGTACCCAACTATCTCCCGCTGACAACTTTGACTTCCCAGAGGCACGTGACTTTTTCCTCTTGGGTTGCAGGTTGTCTTGAGCCGTACCTTGAGCCTACGGAGTGCACAGTGAAACATGTTCAGGTAAGGAAAATTAGTGTGTTGTGAAAATGAAATGTTTGTCACGCCCGCTCCAAAGTAAGTGGGTGTTCCACTTGACTCGGATTACCAAACATACCGACATACCATCTACCAACTAGAAGACTAATAATAAGACTTGTTTAGAGATTACCGTTTACCATGGCTTCACGTGACGTGGCGTTCCATCTTCACTTCTTCGTGTCCTGACAGAATTCAGATAAACATGCAACTCTAGCTTGCACTAACTGTAGCGTGCAACAACTCTCAACAACTCCTTTCCTGCCTGGCAGCTGTCATCAGGCGTGCTGTCTTGCGAAGATTGAGCTTTTCGGAATATTGAAATACTGCATTACCTAAAATAACATACCGTTCCTAGATTCTAGACTTGAATCTAGATGCTTCAAGCTAGGCGGTGTCGTGACGTGTGGCTTTCGCCCAAAAGAAATTTCGTGGTGAAACTTTTCATGCTTGTGAAACTTAAGCCGCTCACTCACTTTCCTTCGGCTTGAAAGCCTCAGTACACGTTGTCCCTGGGCTTTTTCTTCTTTTACCTTTTTCGCTTTGTTTTGACCACCGCCTGGGCGTTGTTTAGACACCTGCCCTTGACGGTGTAACTTTGTTTTCTTTCTCCTCCTTTTCCTTTCGCCTTTAAACGCTCCTTTCAGAGTCTTTGGCATTTCTTCTCCTTCTCATTTTCAGCCATCCAAAGCTTTTGAGCTTTCGGCTGCTTTGCGCTTTTTCTTTTCATGCTTTTCCTCCTTTGTCTTTTCTCCCTTCTTTTCCTTCTTCTTTTCCTTCTTCTCTTTCTTTTTCTTCTTTGGCAGCTTTGATGGCTCACTAATGGGACTCGTGACCATCTCATCGCCAGGCGTCTCATCTGGCGTGACGCCCGCTGCGTCCAATGCAGTTCCTGCAACTGCTGCTGCCACGCTCGCACCTTTTGCTGCACCCTCTGCAGCTTCCTTTTCTTTCTTTTCCTCTTCTTCCTTCGCTCGCTTCTCTTCGGCTTCCTTCGCTTGCTTCTCTTCATCTTCCGTTGCTTTCTTCTCTTCGTCCTCCTTTTCTTTCTTCTCTTCATCTCCCTTTGCCTTCTTCTCTTCGGCTTCCTTCTGCATCCTCTTCGAATCTAATCTTCGTGTAACCGAACTTCGGTTTGCTCTCTGCCCATTTGATCATCTCTTGCTCGTACTTGCTTGTATCTTTCTTGCTCTTTTCAGGCTTTTCCTTTTCCGACTCCTTTTCCGCTTCCTTGCCACTCGTGCTTGCCGTGGCTTTCTCAACTTCTTTCTGCTTCGCAATATTCGACGGCATTGTCTTTGGCTTGGGAGGCAACATACCTCTCGTCACTTCCTTGCTTGGAGGATCCGTCCTTGAAACTTTCCTTTGCTCGTCTTCGTCAACTTCCATGAAGATACCCTTCTTCAGTTCTTCATGCGTCTTGCGCTTCTTGGGAACTTCTTCCTCCTTCTTCAACGTCTTCTCACTTTCTTCTTTTCGCCTTTGCTTCTGACGTTCTTTTTCCTCCTCTTGCGTCTTCGTTCGTCTGCGCCTACGGTTCTCCGAACCTGCATCCGCGACGCTTGCAGATTCATACTCCTTCACCGCTTGTGATGCTAAGCTTGACAGCATCTGGCCCTTCTCTGCTGAGCAATCACGTTCCGTAAAATTCGGGTCCAAGTAGTCGAGTCCTTTGAAACGTCCCATGAGGGTCTTGAAGCTTCTTACGAGCGCAATGGAGAGCTTCTCATAATCTCCATGGCTCTTCAAGCAAAGCTCCAAAGCCGTGCTTTATCGCCCGTCGCTTGGCGATCTCGCGCCAAATCTTCCAACATGGCCGTTGCTTCGGCTATCTGCTGGCGTGCACTTTCTATCGAACTTTCAAGTTCTTGGGTTCGCATAGCAAAATGCTCCTTCGCCTTCTCAAGAACCTTTTTCGCCTTGCGGCTGAGGTCGTACCCATCCTGGATGTCTTCCAGGAGCGTCTGTTCATACGGCGGCAGCGAATCCGGATCTTCCGGATTTTCTTGGGTTTGCCTCAACTGAAGCAAAATGCGCTTTGCCTTCTCTTGGAGGTTGCCTTGGAGATACGTAACGTTAACTTCTTCTCCTTCAGCGGCCATCACGAACAAGAAATGGTCCGGTATCTCTGCTGGCGTTACTTGCTCTGCAAGAGCTACCCGTTCTTGGCCTTTCACGTCTCCTTCGGTCGCTTCTGCTGGTTCTTCTGGGCCTTTCACGTCCCCTTCGGTCACTTCTGTTGGTTCTTCTTGGCCTTTCATGTCTGCCTCGGCCACTGCTTCTTCATCCGAGCTTGAGCTGCTCGAACTTGAGGAACTTGAATTTGTTCCTTCCGTCGCTTCTTCTTTTGACTTTGGAGCGACTTCTTTCGTTTCTTTTTCACTCTCTTCCATCATCGCTGCGACTTTGTCGAAAACTTCTCGCAGCGCTTTCTTTTTATCTTCTTCGCTCATTTTGCTCTCTTCAACTGCTTTCTCCAGAGAGTCTTTCCTTTCAACTTCAGCTTTTTCCTTCATCGCTCGAAGGCTTGCCTTATATCGTTCCAACTGGCGTTGGACTTCCGGCTCTGTTGGCCGTTCATCCTTGTTGTAATCAACGACTTCAGGAGGTGCTTGCTGTTCCTCCTCCGCATCTTTGATTGCTTCCTTTACATCCTTCGACACTTCTTCAACCTTCTTTTCTTCAGCCATTCCGTTCTTCCTTTTCTTCACTTCTTCTTTCTTCTTCACTTGAACAGAAATGGCTGCGGCAATTAGTTTTGCAAGACAAATGCTCAACACTAACAACATCAGCATAACCATTGCAACCATGCTCACCGTCAGTCCTTGTTTCCTTTCGTTCGCCACTTCTTGATCTTCCTTTCGTGCTTCAACGATCGTTATTCCGTGTGACGTCAATGCTGCAACTAACGGCGCTACCGTCAACACATCAACACGTGATCTAGATACCGTCTTTTCACTTGCTTCTTGGTGTTCATCTAGATACTCACCTTGGTAACTCACCATTACCATATACTTGCGTATCTTGTCCTTGGATAGGGCTTTCGTCCCTAAGTCTGCAGGGTTATCCACACCTTTGATTGCTTTCACTTTCAAATCGCATAGGTGTTGGATCCATAGCAGATTCACATTGATATGACGTGCTTTCCCGAGACCTTTGCGGGATATCAATTGACGTGAACTTGAGCTATCAGAGTACAAGATTAACTCCGGCCGTATTCCTGTCCGAAAGAATCGAAGTACTTGCTATTGTCTCTGCCTCGCGTGAGGACAATGTGATCGAACGTTGTCTTTTCGACTGAAAATGGATCATGTTTCCGCTGAGGAAAATCGTTCCACATGACACACTTTGTCTTGACTCGCGATCTGCGGCCCAATCGCTGTCCGCGCACACTTCGATCAACGATCTCTTCGAACACATTCCGACTCTTCGGTTCATCTTGCCATCGGCTTTTCTCTTCTTTGAACGACTTGCCTGGAAAACTTTTATTGTGCTTCAACACAATGTCGGGACATCCTTTCAGGTATTTTCCCACGCACCGTAACAACTCCATATCACCCTGCGTTGGTCTTGCCAACTTTGTTGACAACTTTTTCAGAGTAAACATCAAATCTGGTCGTTCTGGAGCGAGGTACAGTAGGATACCTAC
This sequence comes from Symbiodinium pilosum, assembly GCA_905231905.1. Classification (NCBI taxonomy): domain Eukaryota; class Dinophyceae; order Suessiales; family Symbiodiniaceae; genus Symbiodinium; species Symbiodinium pilosum. Next base: position 6,192 of record CAJNIZ010009837.1, read on the forward strand.
TGCTTTCCGAAACACATGGTGTTCTTCAGGCGTGAGTTCTCGATCTCCACCTTCTTTCATCTGAAATGTTCTTCCGCCATCTGCAGGGCACGGAAGTTTCTTCGGATAACTTCCTTCCAGCTCTAGTACTTCAACTAGGCTTTCGATGTATTTTACGTTCATAGAAATCTCAACTCCACCATCTCCGGTTGCCGTAAACGTTCTCTTAAGGAATCCAATCGATCCTCCACTTGCATCAAGCGGTCCTTCAATCTTCAGCTTCAATCCTTCGCCTTTCATCTTGTCGACCAATTCTTGGAAACCTTCCTTCGTTGTAAACACTTCAAGATCATCGACGCGCGACCACACAATTATTCCTGGCCTGCCTTTCTCAGGCTTCCTGTAAAACAGCGCTGGTAGTCCATCATCGGACTTCAACTCTAGCTTTTCCACAATCTTCTTCAACTTGTTGAACCATGCGCTTGATCCTATGTGTTGTCCGGGTAAGGTATACCCTAATTCATAATACCTTCCATCAACTTCCACCACTGTGGGTTCGTCTTGCTCTACTTGCAAATAGGCATCGCTGATGTCAATACTTCCTAAACAATATCCACTTGTAGACGTGAACATTGCTGACAACAACTTGATTGTCGAAGCCACCCCGGTGGGTGAAAACAATGAAGATAGGTCGTAGCTTGACAACCATCGAAACTCTCGTGCGACTAAGCGTCCTCTCCTTTTCCACATACTATCTCAATTTGCTTTAGCACTCCCATCTTCTCAAGTCTTGTCAACTCCGTCTCTCGTGCTTGGCGATCAACTTCAATCATCACATCTTCTTCTAACTTTGGAGGTCCATCTTCAAACACACGTGACCAACTTGGCAAACTTACAGCTCCTGCGTCACCTTCGTCATCGCCCGAATAGTCACCATCTTCGACCTCATCCAGCTCAAATTCAGCTTCGAGCTCATCAAACTCTTCTAACTCAACATCTTCGTCAGCGTGGTATCGTGGTTCTTCCTTTCTTAGGAACTTCTCAACTTCCTTTACACTTCGGAGTTCTGCGACCTTTTCGAATCCTTGCAACATACTCTTCCTTTTGATTTAACCATACTTCTTCGTTTCTCTGCTTTACTTGACTTGCCTTGTGTTGCTTCTCCGGCCTTTCTTTCACTTCCGTTGTTCCTTCGTCCATTCGTTGTCTCGTGCCTTCGCTCTCTTCCACGCTTCCGAGTGTCTCTACTCCACGCTTCGGACTTGGTGCTCCACCTTCGTCTGGCCCCAACTCCCTGTGCGTCAAGTTGTGCTTTGCGCGTTCTTCCGGCGTTGGTTCGTACACTGGTTTTGGTCCTTTCGGCTCGCGTTCATATTCGCGTTCAATCGACTTCGATATTTCTACCGTTGTCTTCAACTTTGTCTCGGCTGCCTCTCGCTTCAGCCTTTGCCATAACAACGCTTTGCTTCCTGTTACTCCTACTCCAAGGAACTTGCACGCTTGCTTCAGCTCTTTCAAACTGCTATCCGGAGTAGGTTCTACTCCGTCAATAATCATATTCTCTTCGAATTCGTCGTCGCCAATCTTGGGCAACATCTTTTCCATCTCAACTTGCTTGTCCTTTTCTTGTGGTTCCATCGCAACGTCCGTGCTTGATGAACTTGCTTCTTTCTCTCGTTGCGACACTTGTTCCATCTCGTACGTTCCATACCAACTTGGTTCTCTTGGTTGACGTTCCATAATCGTCAAGACCATATCTTGAATCCTATCAAACTTCACATCTTCTCGAGTTCTCCATTCTTCAGCAAATTCGAACATATCAGCTGTCTCCCATAGAATCTTTACTTCATCGCATTGAGTGACAATCGTCGTTCGATAATCAAACGTCGTCACTCCTTCCGTTCTTGGATCGTACGTTTGCCTTTGGCTCCAATCAAGCCTTGCTGGTCTACCATCCTTCAGGTAAAACCAATTTTCGTTCCATAAATTCTCTTCGACATCTTCCTTCAAACTTTCCAGCAGCGTTATCTTGCTGACCTTCGCTTGTGGGGTGAAACTTGGTTCATCCCGAACTTCTCTCGCTTCCATTCGATAGATTCTCACATCAGATACCGTTGAGTTCCGAACAAACCTGATTGGAATTCTTGTGTTGCCTTTGGACAACCATGCTGTGTGAGCATCGCATGGTGAAATACCCCAACCGGTCTTCCATACTTCCAACCGCGAACAATGGTTGGGTCACTTGACCAAACACAGCACTGTCATTGACTTTCACTGCTTTTCCACCTTCCTTAGTGAACTCGAACGTAATGTTTGCTCTCGTTTCTGTTGCCCGAATCAGATTTCCTTGAGCATCGCTTATTACCATCCTCAGTTCAGGTAACTCCTTGGTTCCTAAATCATCCGAGTAATACGACAGAGGTAACACGTGGCAACCAGCTCCTGAGTCCAACACAACTTCCACAGGGATAATGTTCCACTCATCGTATGATTCGTGATAGACAGTTCTGATCCTTCCGATCTCGACATCAAGATAGCATGCCATCAGATCATCAATCACCATCGTCTCTTCTTCTTCATCTTCATCGCCGATGTCAAACATCTCTACCCTTCGTATCCTTCGTTTTGGGTCTGGGTCTTTCGAACCTCGTGGCATCTCGATAGCTTCATCTTTATCGTCATCTTCTTCTTCCATTTCCTCGTCTATCGCTTCAGCTTCCGAATCCGTAAATCCGGGACTTGGTAAATCTATCGGGCACTTGACTACCCAATCTTGCTTTTCATGAGACCAATACACTGGTTTTCCATCTCCTTTACCTTGTTCTCGGTCTTCTTTACTTCCACGGTCTGCCCGTCGCAACTGTCCCAAGTTTCTTGCATGGGCTTCCATCCTTGTGAGGAAAATCTTCCTGCTTTGTGGTGCTCTCTCCTTCTCAAGATAATCTAGCACCATCTGCGTCAAATCGTTTTCGTCTTTAATGCTGCTCCACTCGAGCTTCATGTTCTGAAACTTCCTATAGTACAGATGCTTTTGCTTATCTCCACACATGTTCTTCAGATAGTCCTTTAGAAGAACTAATGCGTACTCGAGCAAATCTTTCTTCACTTCGGCATTTGTCTTATCGAACAAATCTTCGTCTGAACTTGTTGGACTTTCGTCTTCTCCAATTGGATCTTCTTCGTCTTGATCTCTCACCTGTGCTTTTGCTTCTGCCTTAGCTTTTATCTTTGCAGCTGGCTTATTCTTCACCATCCTTACGTTGTAATTCGCTGCCATGTCGTTAAACATATCGATAAGGTCTACCACTTCATCTTCCACTTCTTCGATCATCACAGTAGACTCTTCAATCCTTCGAACTCGTTCCGTTCCTGTTGCTTGCTGAACAACTCTCACATTTCCTTGTGAAGCTTGCTGCTGCGGCTTTTGATTTGTCTCTTGATTGTTCGCTTGCACATTGTTCCAATTCTGCCACTGGCCTTGTCCTTGTTCTTGCCGCTGGCTTTGATTCCATTCTTCTTCACCGTAAACTTGTCTTACCTTTCCTTTTCCACTCTTGCTGCATCCTCCCTTTCCTGAGGACTTGGAATAACATTCTGCGGCAATGTGTCCTTGCTTTCCGCAGTTGTAGCATGTAGGTCCTGATCCTTTTCCTTTTCCTTTGTCGCTACCTTTTCCTCCACCGTAGCCTTTGCCTACTTGCCTCAATTGTTTTCCTCCTGACTTCCCGTGCTTTCCACCTTTTCCACCGCGTCCTCGCCCTTTGCCATATCTTCCTCTTCCTTTCGACTTTCCTCCGCGGCCTCGTCCATATCCAGCTCCATATCCTTTTCCTTTGCCATATTTGCCTTTAGACTTTCCATCTCCTTTGCGTCCTTTGTCGCCTTTCTTTCCTTTTGCTCTATCAATTTCCATCGGAATGGGTCCTTTGTATTCATTGTTGCGGTGCGACGTTGGGTTAGCTACACTGAGGGAACTCAAGATATTCTCAGCCGACCACGTTTGGCTGCGTTTTTCATATTCGAGTAATCTTGACCTCACTTCTGCGTAGGTCGCGCTTCCCGTCATGTCCACCAACAGGTGTCTTCTCAACTCTTGCGGGATGCCTTTGAGTAACGTTCCGATTTGCAGGTTTTCATCGCACTTTGTCAGAGCTACACGTTTGTATTCTGACACAAGTTTCTCAAATGTCAGAATGTAGTCCATGAGGCTTGCACCTTTTGTCATCGCAGGAAACCCTACGAGTGCCTGTGCCATAGCAAGACTTCGGCTTCTTGACGACGGTTCAAGTTCTGTCGTCAACTTCCTCCAAACTTTCTTGAGCATGACCAAAAGGCTTTGCTTGGCCGTGTCAATGTCTTCTTGGAGCCGCAGCTTCTTGCGTCCGAGTTCACGGAGCTCAGTAACTGCATCCCTATACTTGACACTGACCTCCTTACCTTGCTCAACCGGGTCCAGCGGAGGCTTCGCTGGAAGAGCATCCTTGACTTCTTGCGGCAGGCGTCCTCATGACTGCGCAAAAGGGCTATAAGGTCCCTTTCCTCATCAATCTGTGGCCCCAGCCTGCTGGAGCGCCTCGCAAGCTTTGGCCGGCAAGGTGTCCCAGACAGCACCGAGTGCCTGTGGCAGCTTGCCCAGCCCTGAGCGCACACGCGTTCTGCACTTCTTTGCAGGCCACCACGTGTCTTCCTCCTCCCAATGCCCTGCCACGTTCCAAGTTTCCGGCCATTCTGACCAGACCTCCTGCACTTGCCTTGGTGCAGGCCACAAGGTGCCGCACCACTTGCATCTTGGGTTTTTTGGAATCCTATCGCAAAAAATCCAGCTTTCTGGGCCGCACACCTTGCAAGTGAAGAAGGGCCTGCCCGCCATTGTTGCAAAAGCTTTGCGTTAGGCACAGGCACTCTCAGCCCTAAAGGCGAGGTGTGGAGCGCTCAGCCCTAAGGCGGGGCCAGATTCAGAAGCGCGTATCTTGCTCGATATATTCCAAGAGCCTATTTTGAAATGGTCTTTGAGGATTGCCAAACCTCTTCTCGAGACCGAGTTGTCCCGCCGTTCCTTGCTGAGCCTGGCCCTCAGCTGTTTCCTTGACCAACAATTGTGGCCTTCCTCACTCAATTGCTCACTGAAAAGAGCAATAACCTCAGACTTTAGAAGTGAGGTATCAGCTGACACGGGCGCAGGGTTTTTGCTCCCCGACGAAGCCGTGGCGGAAGCTAAAACTGGGATTTCAGTTTTGGGCCTGTTAACACGCAGTTAGAGCCCCGAATCCACAGCTACCGCTCTCTACACAACGCAGGCAACGCCTTGAGCATAAACTTGAGCCAAAATGGCTACGGATAGTAGAAAACTTTCCCCCCTCTTGGAGTTTGGTCTCCCGGAGAAGAAACAAAGTACTTTCGGTTGGTGTCACACTCAAAACGAACAAGTTCTTGGTCAGAGTGGCTCTCCTCAGGCTCTCTTGGTTGTTGTCTGGCCGTCGTCAAAGAGGGCCTAGCTGGCTCAACCAAGCAACGAAGTAGGCACCAAGTCACCAAGCTGGCGACTACTGCCGACCCGCCCATCAGCAAAGTGAGGGATCCCAGGCCATCATCCATGGTCCTGGTCCGAAGGCTGCAAAACTAAGCTTTTCCGGAAACTATGTCTAAGCAAAGAAACCGGCTGCGGCGGCACGGTGAAACTAAGCTGTGTGTCTGCGTATTGGGCTCACTTCAGGGTGCTCATCACCGCTCTGCAAAGAGGCTCTGGGTACCGCTGAGTCTGTTGGAGGTCGAAAGAACTCGAGTGCTCGTGGTCCTTAGGGCAGCGCAACTCGCTGAGTCGAGGAACGTAGTCGCTGTCCACTCGCCAACGCTTATGGATCAACAAACCATCGTTTCCAACCAAGCCAACAGCACAACCCTCAAGCAAGCTGGTGTGGCAAGACCTTGTAGCAGCTTCTGCACGTCTTTCCAGCTCCAGCGCTGGCAGGTCTTTGGCCAGGTACGGCTGCAGGTCCTCAGAAGCACCCTCAACGGGCCCAACTAATCCTCACCTTTCCAGCCGCCGGCAAACATGAGGATTTGGACGAAATCCTCACCTTTCCAGCCGCCCGAGGACCTGACTTGCCTACCGGCCGGCAAAGGTGAGGATTTGGACGAAATCCTCACCTTTCCAGGTGCTGACGACTCACCTTCCGTGCTTTGCAATTGATATCATGTCATTTTTTTCACGGAAGGTGAGGATTTGGTTCAAATCCTCACCTTTCCAGCTTCTTATCTTGGCCAGTTGCAAACACGAGCATTATTTAACCTCGAGCTTGTCGTCAGCACCTGGCCCCTCACGCGCCAGGAGTTGTTTGAAGGGTCAGGAGGTTCCAAAAGTTTCCTTTCAAACATCGAGAGAGGGGTGGGAGGGGATGGATTGGGACACGGAAGGAGCGAAGGGGTAGGAAAGAGGGAAGCAGGGAATGAGGGAATCTTTTAAGCAAAGGTTTACTGGACAAACACAGATCGCAACCAGTTGCGATCTGTGTTTTCCTACCATTTCCAGAAATGGCAACCAGGCATGCCCAGAAATTACATATAGACAGCAATCGAAATCATTGGAAACACACAGATCGCAACCAGTTGCGATCTGTATTTTCCCAGCATTTTCATGAAACACATCAGTACTGCTGCAGAAGCACGCCTGAGAACATGTTGTGATGCGCATGTCGATGTTTTCATGAAATGC
>CAJNIZ010009838.1:0-12540 GCA_905231905.1 Symbiodinium pilosum
GAGAAAGACAAAGAGAGAGAGAGAGAGATACATACAGGATTCATTGCTTCAGAAATTGAGGGCCCTCCTCCCAAGATTGTGCTATAACGGGGTCTATACTGGGGCCCCCCATTTATGGCAACTCCCATAAATACAGCGATTTAGGTTTTGGTTTGAAGGGCATTCGTTTTATAGTCTACGGCTTGACAGGTTTCGGGCTTTGCGATTTGAAGCGTTCAGGGTTCGGCGCGGTTCATGCCGGAGCGGAACACTGTTGTTGCACAACACTCAAAGTCACTCAGACAGCTTCCAAGGGTAAACGAGCTATTTGAGGTGTGAGCCCCAGACCTTTACCCCGAATGCGAAACCCTGAGCCCTTGGTGTAAACCTAAAACCCTAAACATCTTAAACCTATGTATGTTTATTGCCTTTTTCCTTTAAACTTGGGGCGAGACCAGTTCAGGAGCTTCATGGTTGGAGAGTTTGCAACATGTTGAATCCTCAAGTTAAATAATCCAAGGATCCTGGCGAGAAGGGACTGAAGGAATGGAAAAGAACATGCAAGCTACCAGCGAGTTGAGGGCTATATGGGGGCTACTATGAGGGTTTAGGGTTTAGGGTAGACTATAAGGCCTAAACCCTAAACACTGTAAGGCTATAAGGATCCATTCCTTGACATCTTTCTTCCTAGCCCCAGGCAAGTATTTGCGTGCTTGGCGCGTCGGCACTGGAAGTTGAGGGTGTGATTTTGTGAGCCCGCGAGCTGTGGAGGAGAGTGGAAGGTCCCGCAACGACTCTAAGTTTATAAGTTTATAAATAATACCTACGAGGGTTTAGGGTTTAGAATACCTACATGGTCTATAGTCTAAACTCCTAGAATCCCCCTTAATAACCCCCTCCTCTATATAATCCCCTATATACCCCCCCTGTAAGGAATGTAGACTATAGCTCACATTGGGCCCTGAAGTGTAGTGATGGTACCTAGGCCCTACTTGAGACTATTTGGAGCTCTGGAGTCTTTCAGCTTGCTGAGAGCTCTGGGTTTAGGGTTTAGGGGTTTAGGCTTTGGGGTTTAGGGCTTAGGGTTTTGGCCTCCAATCACATCCCTACTTCGGGAGCCTGCCTGCCCCTAAACCCTCAACCTTGAGCCCTGAACCGCTAAGGTTTAGGTTTACGGCTTAGGGTTTAGGGTTCAGGGTACATCCTGAACCCAAAGCCCTGGACCCTGTGATCCTTGAACTCCTGTCTCCAAACCCCAAGCCCTCAACCATCCTAAACCCTAAGCCCAAAACCCTAAACCGTAAACTCTAAACCCTAAGCCCTAAACCCTAAGCCCTACAAACCCTAAACCATACACCCTAAACCGTAAACCCTAAGCCCTAGACCGTCTTGCCTCCAGCCACTCACGCAGCAGAACCGACAGAACACGCCGTCGGCGAGGCCATAGCTCCTAGATATGATACCCTAAATGTCCAAGGACCCAACTAATGGGGTCCCTTTAAAGGGGTTATAGGGGGATACATGGGGACTATATAAAGGTCCAAGGACCCAAGTGATGGGGTTTTAGGGGCCAAGTACCATTAATATTATACAGTAGTTGCAATAATATTTAAGGGTTTAGGATTTAGCCCTAAGGGTCTAAGGACCCAAAATAAAGGGGTTTTTAGGGCCCAAACATCATTAATATTATGGATTTAGGGTTTAGGGTGTAGCCCAAGGGTCCAAGGACCCAAATAATAGGGTTTTAGGGGGCAAATACTATAATCTTGATTGTATTTGGACCCTGAAACCTTATGATTTGGTATGATTTGGTCCTTGGACCCTTAGCGGTAGTTTCCATGAATATCAGAACTCCAATATAGATCCCGCCAAATACCATAATCCTGATCATGGAGACCACCGGAAACATACCTCAGTTTTTGGGAACCCACCCAGAAAAAATAGATGTTTTAGGATTCGTGCTGGGGTCACGCCTAGGTTAGCACTTCGGGCTTCGAACGTGTAGATTCTAGGAGTCCCGGTGTGGGTTCAGGGTTTAGGGTGTTCTGACTTCAATATGTCCAGGTGTAAGTCCTCATGGTACAACTGCTTTGGTAGATTTGAGGGCCCCATTGAAATTGAATGTAAGGATGATGTAGGGGTTGAGGGTATTAAAAACACCAATGATTTGAAACCTACCCCTGATTTCGCCTGTAGTTGGGTTGTGGTGGTTTGCATTCAGAGGGGAGTCAGTATAGGCCCCAACATACCATACTCCTTTCTATACGGAGCCCCAAATCGCATCCCGAAATATTGGGACACCCCCCCCCAGAAAAAAATCAACTATAACCATCTACTACACTAGACCTCCAAGGTGTTTTGGGAACCCTAAGCCCTAAACCGCCGGAGGGTTTAAGGATGAGTCAAGGGTTTGGAGTGTAAGGATTAGGGTTGAGCGATGATGCCGTCAGCTTCTAGGTGAATATTGACTATGTGTCAGACTTTATTGACTATAGTGCGGTCTACGATTAAGAGTGTATTGGGGTTGGGGTTGGGGTAGAAAGTTTCTTCCTAGATGAGTTCTCCGAGCTCTGGCAAGCGGGGCACTGTAGATGCCCCAATAGCAGTATGGTTAAACAATGCCCGCATAACTTGAGAAGGCCCACATTAGGAACCACAAGGTTGACATGCATTTCGCTGTGTAAATCTGCCCTCTTCAATCACATGAGAATATCTTAACATCACCTCTTAAAAACCTTTAAGTTAGTGACCCCTGCGGGTTCTTGACTGACCCCATGTTGAGAAACCCTCCAAGGGTGTTTAGCTCGGATAGTGCACGGAGGCACTGAGTTGTCGTGACCAAGAAATGGAGATTTCCCAAAATTAGAGGTACCATTTTTGGGGGTCCCCATAAGAAGGACTATAGTATTTTGGGGTCTATATTGGGGTCCCCCCATTTTAGGAAACTACCAAATGGAGCCCGGAACTCAAGGGCTTGCTGATATTCGGCTTCTAAACGTGGAAGGCTGTTGAAATTCTAAAGGTTGTTGCGCAAATGTGCACGATTTCGTTAATATACGGGATGTGCCAACAACACCAGACTCAAGCGCCACAACGCATACTCTGAAACCCTTAACCTTAAACCTTGAACTCTAAACTCTAAACCCTGAACCCCATTTCTCCTGTGCTCTGGCTGTCACTACTGCGTGGCACAAGCAGCGAAAAACGTACCTGCAGCAGGAGAGCGTACTTCTAGGGACCCTGGAACTAGCTAGAATAATATAACCCCTAAAAAGCCCATTCTAACCCTATTGTACCCCATTCTCAGTAGGTTACCTAACCCAGTAGTAACTCCAAGGTCCCTCAACGTGGGAGTTCCCTTCCAACCCAGATGCCTTCCTAGACCACCCAAGTACTTGAGGGTTCAGGGATTTAAGTGTTTAGGAATTCGGGTCTTGGGGTGTTGGGGTTTAGGGGTTTAGGGCTTTAGGGCTTTAGGGTTCAGGGTTTGGGATTCTAAGCCTCCCAAATACCCATAATCACAGCCATTGTGCCCATCAATTGGAGTAAGGGCCTACTTCTTATGGGCATGAGGAGGTCGAGGTTCAAACAGCACAGCAGCATGTAACACTTCTCGAGGTCTTGTTGGGCAAGATGGCACATAGGCTTAAATCAACACAAATGTAAGTAGCCCTAAACCCCAACCCCCAAACCCTTCTCCGTATAATAAGCCCTAAGCCCTAATTCCCTGCCCCCATAGACCACGAATCCCCTTAGGGATTACACAGAGATCTATGGGGTATGATAAAGGGACAACATGGGGTACAGGGAGCTATGGGGGTGTATAGAGATATGTTGGATTATATAGGGTTTGGGAACAATGCCTTAATACTCGGGAAACAGACGGAAAAATTTGAAAAAATGGGATTGAAACAGAACTCATATAGGAGTTCTAGAAAGGAATGCAGGAGCTTTACTAAATCATGAATCCGTTTGAAGTACCATGCCCCCTTCTGCTACGAGGATCCCACGGCTTAGGCGTCTACATTCTGCCAGTCAGACAAACCTACCGACTTCACGTAGCCGTATTTATGAAAACTCCAACACATTTCCCAAACCCCAAAACACTAAGCGACTAAGCGCTGTAAAGCCTTAAGCCCTAAACCCTAAACCCTCAAACCCACCCATGATTAAGCCTAAACTTGACCCAAAGGGTCTAGGTTTCTACACAGTATGTCCTTCTGCCCCGAAGTACCTAAGTAAGAACCCCTTTTGGTGCCCAGCCCAAGCGTATACCCTAAACCCTGTACCCTAAATCCTACGTCCTAAACCCCAAACCCTAAATCCTAAACCCTAAGCCCTAAACCCCAAACCCTAAATCTGGGTAGCCCTTCAAAAACCACTCGGCAACCTCTGAAGCCAGCGGCGCCGGAGGCTTTCAGCTGCGGGCTGATGGCGGCGTTGGAATCGAGCCTGAGACTTACCAAGGGGTTTAGGATTTAGGGCTTAGGGCTTAGGGCTTAGGGTTTAGGGTTTAGGGATGAGGGCTTAGGGTTTAGGGTGTAGGGAACAGGGATAAGTATAGAGGGAATTCTATGGAGATAATCGAAAAGAAAATGGAAACTACTATTTAGGCTTTAGGGTTTGGGGTATAGAGGGGTGTAGGGAACACAGGGTTAAGGGTTTCAGGCAACTTTAGAATGATCTAAATTCCCAAGTTAAGGCGATTTTGGTACTATTCCCTAGATAAACCACCATTGAGGGTGGAGGTCAAAATTTGGGGTTGAGGGTGTAGATGGGTGAAGGGACCACAAGGTTAAGGGTTTAGGTTTGGGGTTAAGTTTAGAATGTATGGAACATGGGGTTAGGAGTGGATTTGAGGGTTGAGGGTTAGGGGTGGGGCGTATTCACACTACATCGCTACCACAATCCCTTTATTACTTTTGTTACCAGTGGTCGAGAATGCGGGTTGAAGTATTGTTTAAGAACTGGGATTGAGACTAGCACGGGTGTCTAAGTAGCAGGAGGTAACCGAATAACCGAATAAACGCAAGTTTTCAATAAAGGAGGAATTCCAAGGGTCCCTGTAATAAGACCTCTGGTATTTGGCGGTCGAAAACGGGGAGCCCTTGTTTGTTTTGCATATGCCCCAATAAGCTCCCGGTGATGCCTAGCAGAACTGGCTCTGTCGTAGTCCGGCGGCATAGATGGAGCCGTGGGAAAATGAGATCGTGTTATAGATTTGGAAGCTCTCAGGTTCTATGCTATAGCCCTTCACAACAAGCCTACTACCCCTCCCCCAGGAATATATCTGAAGTCATCTAGACGGAGCCTCCCTGTACCCCGAAGTACGGGCAAAAAGTCCCCAATAGTGTGTATTTGGAGGAAGAAGGAGGGTCGAAGGACTTAGGGGACATTCTAAACGACTTTTCCTTATTTCGAGATGATGTGGGATCTCGAGACCCCTAACAATCACGGGAGCATGAGGTGGCCTCTCCGTTTCGGGCAATACCCAAGACCCCCGAACTAGGTGCAAAACAGAAGCCCCAAACCCATAAAAGGAGTCTAACAGAGCATTATTCTACATACTTTTCGGTCCAACCAAGTATTACTAAACCCTAAACCCTAAACTCCTGACAGCCAGGTAATCCACAGATACCTATCGACTAGAAGCTGGGTTACAGTTCCCCAAACAGACATGGAGCCTGAGAAGTGGTTGTTTACCTAGGGTTTGGGGTTTATGGTTTGGGGTTAGGTTTTGGGGTTTGGGGTTAAGGGCTTGGGGTTTAGGGATTAGGGTTTAGGGTTTGGGGTTTGGGGTTTAGGGTATATACTCACCCTTAAGTAGATAGAATATGGGGTATATGGGGATCTTCCTAATTATGATATACCCAAAAGGTTTAGGATTATGTCCAGGCCTCCTTGTACCCTTACAAAGGGGTATAGGGTCTCTCATAGTAGGTATTCAAGGTCTCAGCGATGCTACAAGGAGCGTCTAGGTATAGTCTAGCCCCGCACAAGTATGCATGGAGTATCGTCAACTGTTCCTCGTCATCCACCTAGCCCTACGTAGGTGGTGTTCATAGACCTTACAGAGCTCAAGGAGGCCCTCCCAACAGTTGCCGTTTCCCGAGGTTGAAATTAGAAACAAAAAACACACACGCACACACACACATATGAGATTACAGAAGCCCAATAGGTGTAAAGCGCACCAATACCCTGCTGCTAAGCCTCTTGCTAACCCTTGGGATCCCCGAAGTAGCGCCTGGAGAAGGCCCTGTAGAAACCCCAAGCAACCAGCAAGGAAACTGTGAACCTGTCATCCCCATGAAATCCCAACAGAGCATGATCCATGTCATGTTCCGTTTGCTGTTCCATGTTATTCTCCACTATTTTGGCAATACCCTAAACCCTAAACCCTAAATTTTGGCAATATCCACTTGGTGGCCCCTGCAGCCCAATTGGCCTCCAGAAGCGCCCTGCGCCAGGCGCCGAGCACCGCCTCGTTAGGGTTCAGGGTTTAGGGTTTAGGGTCTAGAGATCCAACATGTCTGAAACCTTCCGTGTATGATTAATAGGTAATAGAATCCGCAATAGCTGACAAAAGTAACTGTACACATGTTATAGCGAAAAAGCACGAACTACTGGAAAAAGGAACTCCACAAGCTTGATGTATTCCGTTCCTCTTTATCCTATGAATATATTAGATGCAAATTTCTATGATGAACACCAATATTTCCTTCTTATAAGACGGTGCATTCTGCCATTGTTGTTCATGTAACTGCCGCGATGAACATCACATGTCCAGACTGCCCCCTACTGCTAGCTGCTAGCCCCGGACCCTAAACTTTGAATCCCTAAACCGCAAAATCCCGAAACCCCAAACCCTAAACCCCTTGACACCAAACCGCGTTATTTCATGGCCCCCCTCTTGGCACGACTGGCAGGGACAACACTCCAGAATAGCCGTACCCAAAGGTTTCGTATAGGTATATATATATATATCATACTCTGGGGCCCAGGTTTTTACTACGTAGCATGGACCCTTTGCGATCAATCTCTGGCAGCTTGGTAGCAGAGTTCCTGCTACAATGTGGAAGCCTAAATGTCTAGCAATCTCATCTGAAGTCCGTTTGAGGTACCCTATACCCGAAACCCTAAACCATACTTATTGAAGGAAGCCGCAGCCAGAATATTGGAAACAATCTAGAATCGAGGATCCTTCGTTACATGTGCCTTTTGGGGCCTTTGTGTACCCCTCCAGCCTCCCGTGTGTGCCGTGCAGCAACAGCGTTTCGCTGCTTCTGGCGTACCAACGCCTGATATCGGCTATCCCTTCCCAAACAACCACATGATCTCAGCTTTTCTTTGGGGGGTTGCAGTAAGCGCCGAACATTGAAAAGTGTTCGCTTCCACCGAACATTGAAAGCGTTGGTTTCCACACTTCCTCATCAGGGACAGGCAACAGCGACCGTACTCTCAGTCTTAGGCATCCTGAATGCCGCAATGCAGGATGCGGCGGGCAAACTGCCACAATCTCAAGTGATTGAGTGGTAGGTTGAATTGTGAACATACTTTTTGTCAAGCTACTCAGCATCTTGCAATTACTGGAACCTTCTACAAGGGTTGAGCCGTCCGTACGCTGTTCCGCGTTTAGAGAACATAAGTTCTATCACTGTGACTGAATTCAAAATTAAGCGAGCTCCCTACCCTAAACCCCAAACCCTAAATCCTAAGCCTTAAACCCTAAACCTTAAACCCTAAACCCCCCCAAATTTTAAGCAGGTTCTGGGGGCTCATACTCATCACCAGATGCCTCACCCAGCTTTCAATTGGTAAGCTCCAAGCCTGAAGGGCCCACGCCATCCCAGATGTCAGGAAACCACCCCATGACCGCGACCTGTGGGCAAGTATTCCCGGTTATGTAATACATGACCATTTCTCCTACTGTTGTGCGCCGCCCTGGCATGATATATCCTGGCATGAAATTACGTCAAACATGGCGAAACTTTGCTGCGGCCATTTAAAAAACAAGTTCAGAACCTGAAACTAAGACAACTTGAGACTATTTCTATAACATAAACCGCCATCTACGGTGAGGTCGTGTAAGGCTAAAACCTTGTATCATCACCATATAGCCCGATGTCATCCCCGTATTAACCCTATATAATCCCCATATAACTGTTTTTAACCGTAAACCCCAAACCGTAAACAACCCAAGTATAACCCTGTCTAGTCTGCCCTTTTTGCTGTCAAGAAGCCTTGGCATGCTGGCGCCAAGTAAACAGCACGAGTGGCATGACCTTTCGAAACCTTGGACACCCGGTTTAGGCTCTAGGGCCTAGGGCTTGGGGTTGAGGGTTTAGGCTTTAGGGTTTAGCGCGTAGGGTTTAGGGAAATTGTAACCCAAACTGGACTTATAACGCAAAAAGCCGGGAGTATGTAAGGTTCATATACGAGCGATACCCCTAAAAGCCCAAATAAAAGACCCCAAGTCCCTTGATAGGGTTCTAACTGGCTTATCAATACTGATGATAGTTGGGTTATAGTTACCAGGAACTTCCAAGTACTGGGCACCATGTAGGGATATGCGGGGGCTGCAAAAAGTATAGTTTTGCTATCAAGGGGTGATCTTGACAAACTCAAGTACCGGGTTCCTGGTGTTCCCGAATAGTACTAATACGCTGATGGTCTTGTTGACCGTAGTCGAAAGATGCCACGCAGACGATACTTATGATGACTGATGAGGAGGAGGGGCAGCATGGTAAGTGATGATGGTTGTGGCAGCGGCGGGGCTGGCAGTGGCGGTGGCGGTGGCAGCGGCGGGCGCGGCCGTGTCAGTGGCGGCGACCGTGCTGATTATGAAAGGGATGATCGTGAGACTGGTGATGATGAACATGGCATGGCACCTGAGCCTGGTGATGATAAACATGGCATTGTATGCACATGTATGAGAGTCATCACCGAAACATTTTCCTGAGCTCAGCCAAAGATACTGAGACAATCCGGCGCACAACCCATGACGTCACACCATTGGACTTGCCGGTGTCAAAAGCCAGGCAAGCCCACAAAAAGGAACACAGCTGACCCGGCACACTAGTTTTGAGACACATCTACCTAAAAGCCCTGCATGGTACTTTTGCTTTTCCAGAACGAAGGCTCGAGATTACAAAACATGTGCTTTTGTTTTTGGATTTGCCAAGTCCATGCCGTTGCCGACCTAGCAGCACTCGATCCCTGTTTTACGTAGCTTGCCATTCATATGCCCCCACCCGACATTGGGATTCTTGTCATGGAAGTTGTAGAGAAGCCTACAAGTTCGCGAGAGCCAAGGCCTTCTGCGAGCTAGGTCACACCTAGACTCCTTATGCTCCCTGAACCCGTCCAAAAAGAAATCATGAATAACATTCAAGTCGCCAGAGAATCTTCCGCCGCTGCTGCCGCTGCCGCTCAACCTTCTTGATCCTCTGCAACGCTTCGCAACAACATGATGGGTCTCATTCTTTTTGTAGGGGAACCTTATGAAGACTACTATGCAGCCGGAGTGATATGGGGGCCGATTTTGAGAAATGCTTTGCCTCCAATGTGGTTCCCTTGAGGGTACGAGGTTCTGGTCAGTAAGATAAGCAACCATTGAGGACCCCACCTCAGTGCAGATTGCATTGCAGGCATGAGAGGCTGCAGCCTAAGCTGAAACAATGTGGTCACGTCGCCAGCTGAGATGTCTGTCCAAGCACCTTGCCATGGACTTCCACATGTTCCTCATTTTCTACTAGTTACTAGGCTCCTTACCACCTAAAAGGTCCATGTAGTTCTATGGTGTATGCTTGGGGCCCAAAGGGCTCTAAAGAATTGGGTAATCCGCAGAAGATGCGGGCCACTGAGAAGGTGTTCACCGCTGTTTTGCCTGTTTGCTCCCTAAATCCTAAACCCAAAATCCCAAACCCTCATTTTTTAGGGGGTTACTGGGGAACCTAGATGTACTAAACCCTACACCCTAAGCTGGGCTTTCAGGAAGGCTGTGATCCCTTAGCCCTTTTATCTCCCGTACCATTCTTGCTTTCTGCTGTGGGTCTTAAACCCGAACCCTTACACCCTAACCCCTAGCCCCTACACCCTAACCCCTAAACCCCTACACCCTAAACCCTACCCCCTACACCCTAAACTCTACACCTTTTACACCCATAAACCCTAAAGCGGCTACATTTCCCCAGGCTCGGTTAGAACATGTCTCTCCCACGGCCATGATTGAAAACATGAAAAGTTGGGTAGTCGGAGGGTCGCCAGGGGCTTCCCTGTACCCTTAAAAACGGGTGTATGGTCACATAGTAGATATTCAGGGTAAAGTATATATTATATGGTCCCTAACAGTAAGTGTTTATGATAGAATTGTGGGTAACAGGAGGGAGGGTCCATGGTAAAAAGCTGCGTGGGCCCCTTGGGTCAACCACATAGCCTAAACCCCTAACCCTATACCCTGAACTAAGCCCTAAACTAAACCCCAAACCCTAAATCCTAAACCCACCCCAAATCCTAACCCCTTAGACTACGAACCAACGAATCTGCCAAGGCTCTGGACATGCGAACGGTACGTGCAGAAGGCCTCAGAGAAAAAGTGGTGATTTTGGGCTTAGGGTGTAGGGGTCTTTAAGGGGTTGGTTTAGGATTCAGGGCTTACAGGTTTGAGTTTTAGGGGTTTGGGGATTCTCGTAAAAGATGATGGATGGCAGTGAAGACTCTGAATAGCCAGGAGCCATGTGCCTCAAGCAGAGATGATTCTACAACCTCGATTCAGTTACCTGGAGGAGCTGAGTGGGGGCAGAGCCCTCAAGCGCTACACGCTCAACCTCTCTCAAGACTCAAACCTGTAATGCCAACAGGCCCGAAACGGCGCCAGTGCCCTCAAAAGCACCCGTTCTGCCTGAACTTATACTCATCGCCGCGTGAAACCCGAGTGGAAGTCGCAATAGTGAACATTTTGACAACAGTCATCATAACAGCCGTCTACGCGTGAGAACGTCAAACGCCAGAGCCCTCACCTTCAAACCTAAGCCGTAAGTCCTGATACAAAAGCCCAAGAACTCTACTTGGAGATCCATGGGCACTTACAACCCTACCTCTAACTGTCCTCATAGCCCACTTCTGAGCCTCTCAAGTTCTCCAAGACCCTGAACCCGAGGGGTCCAAGTACCTAATCAGTATGTAATTAGGCCCAAAATACCTACATATGAACCCATTTGGGCCCAAATTATCTATCATTTGAACACTTGGACCCTTAGGGCTCAACCCTACCGCCCCTAAATCCTAAACCCTCTACACCCTAAACCCTAAACCCTACACCAACCGGGCCCCTGGCTCTACGAAGCAGGCCGCGACTGCGAAGCATTTCCGCCTTGCTCATGGCCTCAGCTTTGGTGTGGCAGCTTTGGCAGGAAAAAGGTAGCGGTTATGAATGGTTTAGGGTTTAGGGTTTAGGGTTTAGGATTTAGGGTTTAGGGTTTAGGGTTTAGGGTTGCGGTTATGAATGGGGTGTAGGTTTTGGAGTTTAGGGTTCAGGGTTTACTCCCTTATATAGTCCCCTACATAACCCCTTTTCAGAGAGTTTAGACTATAGGTCATGCGGTGACTGTAGGATTTAAGCTTTCGGAGTACATGATTCAAAGATGTTGGGGTTTGGGCTTGTGGGGTGTAGGCTAACACCCTGAGCGCTAAACCGGGCCGAACAGAGCCCTAAATGCTCCGCCCTAAGTCCCTGACTAGACCTTGTCTGGGTCTAATTTGAGGATGACATGTGCTGGAGAGGCGGCGGTCAGAGTATAGGGCCGTATGAGAAGCACCTTTGCTTCACCTCCTAGGTAGGAGAAGTCGATGTTTGGCGAGAGGGCGTGACGTTTTGCGCTACTTTGCGGGATGCTGGCGTTTGGTAAGATACTATGTCCCATGATTAGTAGGGTCATGAAGATCGCTTCTAAGTAGTTTACCTGACCCACCAGTAACCCCAGAGTCCCACAAAGTAGGGGTGGATGAGGAAGGCCAGACCGAGGCATAACATGTGAAAGAACAGGTGAGGGTAGTATTTAGGGTTTAGGGTTTTAGGGATCAAATTCGAAGGATCCAAAGTGTCAAAAGTGTGTGTATATATATATATATATTTTTGCAGACTTCAGGAACCCATGCAGGTATTATTGGTAGAGATAGATTTTCAGGGTAATCCATGCGCATAACATCCGGTGAGTCTTGCTGGAACAGAAGTGTGACAAGAATCCAGGCGTAGGGTCCACATTCTGTCGACAAGCCATCCTCATTGCCACTGCTCTAAACCCCAAACCCTAAACCCCTGAACCCTAAATCAGGTGTTTAGCCTAGGGCTGTGGTTTCCTAATCTACCTCATCTACCTCAGCTTGTAATAAGGTACTCTATCATCTTTATGGTAATGTAGACCCATAGGGGTCTATAGGGGTTTATAGGGTCTTACAGGATTATAGTGCCTATAGGGGCTTATCGGGTTTTAAAAGGTTTTATAGGGGTTTCTAAGGTTATGGTGGGGTATCATGTAGAGCCCTGATTAATAAACTCCCTCC
>CAJNIZ010009840.1:244-12877 GCA_905231905.1 Symbiodinium pilosum
TTAGGGTTTAGAGGTTTTGGGTTTGGGGGTTTACGGTTTAGGGGTTTGGGGGTTTAGGGCTGAGGGGTTTTGGGTCTAGGGTTTGGGATTCGGGTTTAGGGATTCGGTTTTAGGGTTTTGGGTTTTTTGGGGGGTCGTGGCCTTCGAATGTAGGTTTAGGGGGCTTGGGCTGAACCATCTTTAGAAGACCTGCCATTTGGTAACACAGAGAGCCTTTTGAAGACATGCTTGGCGAATCCCATGCTGATCAAACCCTAAGCCCTACACCCTAAACTGCCAACCTTGCATGCGCTGTAATGCGTAAAATGAGTGTCCTCATGCCCAGGGCAGTCTCATGCTGAACATGACTACCAAAACCCCAAAAAGTATGTAAAACAATAGCCCTAAACCCATAATAACAGCCATAAAGGCCATCATTTCACATATCTTTGGGGTCCTGGTACAGGCTTCGTGGAAACAAAGAGTTTATCCAACTATACTGTGCATTCTACAGTCTTTGGTCTCGGGATGTGTCTCAGAACTACCTCTTTACAATCCCAAACAGGGACCCTCGTAGTCCTCTTCTACTCGCCATCTGTCACTAAAGTCCATGAAAGGTATTTTTGTTGAGAAGCTCATACATTTGGACTGAACCTCCTGCCCAGCTAGATATGCTCATGACTGTGCACTTCACAAGAGTCTGGGGCCGCCGACGAACATGGTGAAGTAGGAGTACCCATCCCTTAGCTTCACTGTTTACTTACTGGCTTTGTTGCACAGGAGCTTTGGGGTTTAGGGTTTAGGGGTTTAGAATTAAAAAAGGCGGGTTCCTAAGTTTCCTCACACTGTAACTTAGCTTAAGTTCCTCAAATGCAGCCCTGTTTAAGGTCGAAGTAGACAGGCTTCGGTAGCAGCTTGTAACGGGTATATTTTGGGCCTATAACCCGACATGTAGTCTCCGTGACTGGCAATGCATTAACTACAAGCATTATAGCCCCAGTTGTCAGGAGTTAAAAAGCCCCTTGAACCTCCAAGTAAATTAGTAAATTCTAGAGCGTGTGGTTTATATATACCCTTTGCATCACAGAGCGTTTATGATGGGGTTGATGGGGATCTCCGTCCAAGAGGATATGGGAAGCTGCCTCAAAAAGGATGGAAGAAGCAAGTATGGAAAGAAAGCTGGGGACCGTTCTGACGGAATCTCAGTTGGTTTTGTCCACAATTAAGCTGCAAAGGAGTCCTGGGCTGATTGAGGAGAATCTTGTGGTGTTGGAGAATTCTGCGCAGCTAACTGCAACCAGACGGGGCTCCTTAATCGAATGGTCTTCAGACGGGAAGAAGATGCACAGAGTACGAAGGATGTCTTCCAGACTTTCGGATGCTATCCGTGTCCTCACATGACCTTAAACACGGTCAGTCCCGCCCCGCATGTCAAACCTACGCCACGCCCCCATATCAAATAATATTGGCCAGAAAAGACGTAGTAGCTCGAGCGCCTCGGGAAATGAATCTCAAACTGGGGGGACAGGGGGTAGAGGAGTATAGTCCCCCTTAAATAGAAAGAATATGGGGTATATGGGGATCTTATTATAATATACCCCAAAGCCATATTCTATCTACTTAACGGGGACTATAGAAGCGTGTTGAATGTTCGCCTAGGCCTCCAGGAACCTAAGTAGGAGGCAAGTTGTTGTCTCGTTCTCTCTAGAGTCCGCTTGCTTGAGATCAATGAGGGTCCATGTTCTGAATGGGCTTGTATGTCTGCACACGTGTGATCAAGGTCATAGCGGTCATGGTAGGGCAAGTGCTGACTTTTGCTTAATGCGCTTTGGGGCTGCGTGATTTGTCGTCCGCCAACAAGAGCGCAGGACTTGTCAAAGCTATCCAGATCACGCTGGTCGAAAGTACGTATAGATGCTGCCAACCCCCATTGCAAAGTTTACATATCAAAACATTATCATGGAATACAAGAAGCCCCACGCACCTTCAGCATGAGGTAGTGTACTGGGAATCTGGAGCCAGAGTCCACCCCACGATCTTGCTTGCATGATCTGAAGCCAAATTTGCTTCAGAATCCTCAACCAAATCCTCAGTCCGAAAAACCCAAATCCTAAAACCTGGTTTGGCTTTTAGAGACCCCTTTTGAAGATCTGAGCCAAGTCGAATTATGAAACTGATAACTACCCAAATACTAAGCCTTGGAACTATAAAACTGATAAGGAAAAGCTAGACATCCCAATCACCAACCCAGTAAAGCAATCTAGCACAAGCCCTTCTCTCAAAGCTTTCCCCGAACCCTGGTAGAAATTCTACTTCCAGCCGGTCCTTAGTCGGAGTGTAGACAAATGCTAAACCCAAAAAACCCTAACAGGAATTAGAAATCATGTTCACGGAGCTTCCAGTTCTACCTGGACCCCAAAAGTATGTAAAATCATGGCCTTTATGGCTATTCATTATGGATTTAAGGCTATTATTTTACATACCTTTGGGGTTCAGGTGCCGGCGAGAGACAATTCAGGCTTCGTGGTTGGGTTTAGATGCCACAGCAGTAGAGACAGACATGCCAAACCAACCTCAGCTCAGCCAAGTCATGGGATTTAGGGTTTAGGGATTTGGGGTTTAGGGATTTAGGGTTTTAGGGTTTAGGATTTAGGAATTTAGGGATTTAGGGTTTAGGGTTTAGGATTTAGGGATTTAGGGTAGAGGGTCCATGTACCCAATAATTAGGTACTTGGGATTTGGGTAATAGTAATTATAGTACAGGTTTTGGGTAAGTATATGATTATTGGGTACTTGGACCCTTAGGGCTTTGTAGTAGGACTTAGGGTTTGGGGTTCCTTACGAATGTCTCTGTAGGGCTAATTCACGTTGACTAAGGAGGAACTTGAGGGGTGCTTTGGGACCCGCCACCACACATTGATAAGCGCCCCATCATTATCATCCTTATTCTCGTTATCACCACCGCCAACACATTCGTCACGATCATCACGCCAACTGAGTGGCGTTTGTTGGTGGTTGCACCCTGCAAGGATATATGCTTTGAATGAGTTACTATACCCTACAGGAGGATATAATCTTAGTCTATATTGGGGTCTATAGAACCGCCAATCAAGATATTACGTAACGGAGGAAGAGATGGTACTGGCAACAATGATAACATCTTCTTGGAAGCTCAGGGGACTTGGTAAGTAGGTTAACAATGAGGATATCCTAGTTAAGAAGTCCACCTGACCCGCCAAGTAGTACTGTTGAATTGACCATCTGCCTAAGCTACGGCAACAGCTAAACCCCAAATCTCAAACCGTGGTAACGAGCATGCAACATCATAAAGCCACACAGTCCCACACAAGCGCTGCTGGCTGTAAGTTGTAACCCCCCTAGACCTAGAATTGAAATACGTATCTTTGTTATTGCTCCTTAGCGTTATACTATGCATGTTTCCAGTGTAGATTTCTGTCTGAGGGGCAGTTGGGATGGAGACACTCTGAGGGACCCCTGACATGTTTTCGACAAGAAAGTTCATGGACCGGCAACCTCATGACGGATCTGTGAAATTCGGGGTCCTGAACCATGTAACTTTCAAGCCGGTCTGCGTCCGAATCACAACTAAACTCTGAGCCCCAAAGCTGCAACTTCCTAAACCCTAAACCCAATATGTCCTAAACCCTAAACCCTAAACTGTTCTTGGCTGCTTTCCTACACTTTTTCATCCCCAGCTCAAAAAAACCTGGAGCTTTTGACTCAGAACCGCATTCAGGGCTCAGGGGCTCAGGGCTTCTAAAAAAAAGCCCTAGTGTTTAGGGGCTTTGGGGTTTAGGGTTTAGGGTTTTGTAATTTCTGCACCTGACTGTGAGAAGTTCCAAGCCCTAAACGTCGCAGCTATGCAACAGCCCTCCAACACAAGAGACTGCTAGGCATACCCAAAGCATACAGTATCACGGCATTTTGTGTATCAGGCGTGCCAACATGCCCACTAACTTCAGAGCCTCCTAAACTTACAGCTGCTGATAGTCCCCCTGAAGTAGATAGGATATGGCTTTGGGTATTTTATAGTAAGATCCCCATATGCCCCATATTCTATCTACTTAAGGGGGACTGTAAGCCTTTATCAGTATTGCTCTTTGGGTGCGAATTTTGAATCCCCCAAAAATCATGCTCAATGCTGCTTGTCTGGCTATCTAGATCTTGCAAGCTTAACAGGGAGCCGTGAACTGGCACCAAAGAATGATCTCAATGTACCGCTATTACCCAGACCGCCCAGACCCCCGGGCGGATCTAGAAAGTAGATCCTACGTAAGGATTCCTAGAAATTACCCAAGAGTAGTATAAGGTACTATATTGTGGGTTCTACTTTCTAGATCCTCCCAGGGGTCTGGGTACATATTCCTATACATCTCTACATCAGTATTCACGCCGCCACCAGGTGCCTCTATCCTAAAGGGCACCCAACACGTGCAAACCCTAACCCCAAAACCCCCAAACCCTGAACCCTGAACCCCTAAACCCTAAACGCAAACTTAGGAGCGAAAACCAAGGCCTCGGACGATTGAGCATTGACCTGAACGATGCAATCTTGAAGCAAGGATTGAAGGCTTGGGGTTTGGGGTTTAGGACTGAGGATTTAGGTTTCAGGTATCAGGTAGTAGGGATGATGAGGACTCGGGGCTTTATGGCTTAGATACGATGCAGTTAGATCTAGGATCTGCAGTCACCTGAAGGGTCCGACAGACTAAATAGGCAGGCCAGGATAGGGTTTCGGGTTTAGAGTTTAGGGCTTTGGAATGAAGATCATCAGGGTTGTGGTCTGTCCGGTAGGGCTGATAGGAATCATAATAAGCATACTTACTAAGAATCCTCCTTACAGGGCTTGCGTTAGCAGTTGTAGGGGGCAGCGCTGGCTGGATAGCTACGATTACTCTAAACCCTTGGGAATCAATCCCTGCACTTGGTGATTCAAGCTGCCCAATGTAATATGACCTCAACTTTGAGAACAGTACTCAAGAAACCGTTTTTCTGTTTAGGATTTGAAGTTTACGTTTTGCGGTTTAAGTAGGCCAAGGGGAAACTTGAATACGCTTCCCAGATCACTCCTTACTTGGAGGGCTTTCGGGGAGGGCTTGGAAAGTCTATGCAAGTATGCTTACAATCCCTCTTCTGCCCTAGATGCCATGTAGCAACCACGGCCAACACTTCTCACACAATCAGTGGACGTGGGTTCCCGTTAGGGAATATATTTTGGGACTGAAGCTAAACTACCAACCACAATGATCCTAAGCCTTAACCGATACCTAAACCCCAAAAGTATGTAAATAATAGCCCTAAACACATAATAATAGCCATGAAGGCCATTATCTTACCTACTTTTGGGGGTCCAGGTAAACCCTCATCTTACAAAAAGTCCCGTAACTCTCCAAGTTGAAAGCGGTCCCAGGACTCTCCAAACCCAGAAATGACGGCTTCACCAAATCAGCGCTAACTTTAGAGGGGATATAGGGGTTCTACAGGAACAGATCGGGTTTGGGGCTTCCCAAAATTAGGGTTACCTTTACAGGGCACACAAGGGAATATATATATATATATATTATACATATATTGTAGGGTTTTAAGGTTTCTCAACGTCGGGCACCTTAGCGTGTCCCTTTCATATACTGACCCTGGTAACATGCTGGTGCCTAGGTTGGGGCCACTCGATTCATAGAACCTACCGCCTACCTGCACGCTCCAAAATATCAGAGGTACAGGCCTTTTGGATGTAGACAAATCCCCGCCGTCCCCTAAACCCTAGACCCTTAAACCCTGAACGTAACCCCTAAATCCTAAACCCTAAACCCTGAACCCTGCCATGGCCACCGGCCAGGTTTCAGAATTGAAAAGTTGGCCATTTCACCTGTCACTAAACCTCCGCATTTACAACTCAAAGGCTTGAATTCCTCCACAGTTGCACATGTGTTTGAGGGAGAGAAAAGCTGCCATCAGGGCTAAGGCCCCAGAACCTTAAACTTGAAACCTATATGAGCTGTAGTCTAAACTCCTAGCATCCCCATAACAACCCCTTAAAGAAGTCCCCTATATAGCCCCCTTTTAAGGAGTTTAGACTCTAGCTGGCCATCTCAGCGTTGAGGGCTCCCGTGCCCCGCAGCTTTGAATACCCGCCTCCCTTAAGGGTTTAGGTTTTCATCACGCATTTCCCATGTGAGCCACTGTCTAAACTCCTAGTATCCCCCTTAATAAGCCCTATAGTAGTCCCCTATGTAATCCCCTATATAACCCCCCTTTAAGGAGTTTAGACCATTGCTCATGTGATGAAAATGCCCCTATAAGGGCTTGCAAGCTTTTTTGCACGTCTGTGGCCATAAATGACATATGAAACGGGAAATAGAATCCACGACCGAAACCCGAAAGCCAGTCGACTGTCTCCCCCAAAACTACGTAGCATGTTAGCCCACCCAGCCTCTCTTTTTCACAGGACAGTAGGCTTTCTACTGCATGTTGTGGGGTGTATACCAACTACCTATATTCTTCCTTTTAAGCCAATCTTCGTAGAACCGCAGCATGATCTACCTCAAAACCTTGTTGGAATTATCTGGCCTATAGTTGTTTTTGTTGCGTCAGGCTGGACCTCTCCTTACTAAACGCTGCTGCAACTAAAAATCCAGCGTGGGCGAAAGCGATCTATATAAGTTCCAGGAATTATGGCAGTTTGGCTATACGTGCTATCGTTCCTCATTGCAGGCATGCATGCGTCCAGGGGCCTTACCCGAGCCAGAGTGGGCTTGATGCCATTGCGGGTCAACTTTGCCATCCGAGCGAGAGCCAGTTGGTCTGTTCTGAGGAGCTGAACAACACTGACTGTGGGAGCAGGATTCTGCTGCAACAGTGCGAACAAATCCTGCGCCCAACGCTCTGGGCAACGTGGTAGTCCATAAGGCCAACACAGTCGAAGGCAAGCGACCTTCGGGCTAACGCCTGAAGAGTTTCAAGCTCAATCTGGGTTGAACACTTACGCTGCCTGTGGAAGATCAGAAAAAAAAACGGAAGGTCTAGAATGCTTGCGATACTAGGGAGTACCTAAACCCCCAAAATAGGTAAAATAATGGCCCAAAACCCCCAAGTATAGCCCAAAAGGCCATTATTCTACATACTTTTGGGGTCCAGGTATGAGATAGATAATGAGGCTTGCTGTAGTTACCATGTCCCTACCGGAGTGGGTCGAAATGGTAGATATGGTAGTTTCCCAAAATAGGGGGACCCCAATATAGACCCCAAAATACTATAGTCCCTATTATAGTGACCCCCAAAAAGGGTACCCATTATTTTAGGAAACCTATATGGGGCAGCCTTAAGAAGGATTCAGGAGTCGTAGGGAACACAGAGTTGCCCGCCTCCCCTCCCCCATCTTGGACTTCTCCCGCCTAAGAATACATTGAATCTTAAGGGTCTACAGCGTCATCTTCTACGGCGCAGCCCATGGGCGAATCTGAAACACTGATCCATGGCCCCAGACTCTGAATTCCAGAAAGCTCAGCCCTGAATCCCTAAACCCCATACAGCCAAATACTCTAAATGCCTCAACCCTGCAACCTACATCCCAGAACAGTGAACCCCTAGACCTGTGCCCCACGCCTGGAAAAAACAAAATCATAACAGAATCCTTCGTAGTAGGCGCTCCTAGAATCCCTATCGAGACACTGGTATCCATAGAGTCCGCAAATCCCAAACATGCGAATCCTGTTAGGGCTCCCTTTGGGCTTTCATGTTACTTCTAGAGACGGCAAGCCCCAAACCCTCTACCCAGGGAGCCCAATACCCCTTAATTAGCAAACATTCCTTGGACCATATTATGAACCTTAAACCCTAAACCCCTAAACCCCTAAACCCTATATACCCCTATAGATCCCTTTAAAGGGTACCTAAGTATTATCATATTATGAACCTTAAGCCCTAAACCCCTAGCCAAAGCCAGGCCACCCAAAACATCTCCATGGGCGGATTGAATGCATGCATTCCGGAAGGCAATCCTGGTTTAGGGTTGACGGTTGAGGGTTTACCTAAACCCCAAAAGTATGTAAAATAATAGCCCTAAACCCATAATAGCAGCCATAAAGGCCATTAGTTTACATACTTTAGGGGTCCAGGTAGGGTTTAAGGGAATCCTGTGCATTCCCCTGAGCTTCAGGACGTCTAATGATTTCTGCTGAGTGTGAAGGGTTTACTTACGGGTGGTTCGTAGGGAAAAAGGGAGTAGCAATCTTTATAAATCTCTATACCGTATAGTCCCTCATTTCCTACGAACCGGAAGTGAGTTTACAGTTTTGAGTTTAAGGTTTAGAGTCGCAGGTTTAGGATGCATGGTGGGCTGTTCCAACAATCTCCCAGGCCCCTTGAAGGATCCAAAAATGCACCCCGCTAATAATCCCCTAGTGTCCCACATGTAGTAACGGGTTCATATTGGGGGGGGGCTCTGTTTTCTGGATCCTTTAGGGGGTCTGGGGTACAAGGGTGCCCCTAGAAGTGGATTCCAGGCCATTTGCCTTACTGGTGGCTAGTAAGAAATAAGGAATACTCTAGGGGGCATATACGGCTCATATTCCCGTAATCCCTACTAACCACCAGTAAGTCCAGGTCATGTGCTAGAGCTGTATACGGCTTATTACTCAATGAGTGGGGATTGAAAGCCTTCCTGGAAACTCAAAGACCCGATAAAGACTGCTGTCCATGTAAAGCGTGCCTATTTGAGCCATAGTGCAAAATCCTAGGTTTCCCCTTTACTAATAAGCCCTAAAATTATCCTCTAAAGAGTCCCTTACATAGCCCACTTTAAGGAGTTTAGACTGTAGCTCATGTGGCGGTTCCATGTTAGTTGCAGAGGAGACGCATACGAGAGGTTCGCAGGTTAGATATCATCGTGTTTTGGGCTTTGGGTGTTATAATGGATTAGAACTTTCACCACTTGACAGCTTCTGGAGCTTTACATGGAATGCGGCCTGCGGCGCATACCCCAAAAATCCCAAAACGCTTTGCCATGATTCCTAAGACCCCTTAGCTCTGCTCCCTGACAGCAACATTAAAAGCTGATCGCCGGCGGTTCAACATGACGTCTGCTCCGCTAGCAGATCCTAACACAGACTTATCAGCTATCCTTAAGTAACTTACCCCGTAGGATTTAGGTTACCAGGCCCATCTGCATCTTTGGGGTTCAAAGGTTTAGGGTTGCAGGGTTTGTTCAAGACGTAAAAGGCATGCCTATCCTCCACTAGACTAGGGTCAGCTTGGGGAGAGTCCCAGGGTGTAGGGTTTAAGGCTTGGGGGTTTAGGGCTCCCAAAAATGGACCATCCCCCCCCCCCCAATAATCCCTTAGTTTCCCCAAGGTAGTAATGGGTTCATATTGGGGGGTTCCATTTTTCGGATCCTTTAAGGGGGTCTGGAGTAGCAGTGAAGGCAGTACCTGCGCAGTAACCGCCGCCCAGCGTCTGGCCACATCCAGGGGGCTATCGTCGCCTCACGCAGCTCAAGGTCTACGAGACATCTTCTCCCCTAATAATGAACTGGGTATTTGTACAGGTACATTGCGAAAAAACTGTTCTTGCCTAAATAACGAAAATCTACCAGATATATGTATGTATATGTATATATATATATATATTTGCACTATATGGGGAATATCTGTTCTGTGGGAGGACGGGGGTTCTTCATGAGGGGAGGGATCACCAAACAGGCCTAAGCCATGGGATTTGGGTTTTTGTAGCATGTTATACCATAATGATATCAGGGTAGACCCCTTGTAAGGCGCTTAACGGCGACGGCTTAACTCGAGAAAAAGTCAAACGCACAAAGAGGCCGATGAGAACAGCAAGAGTGAGAGTATTCAGTATTACCAGAAGTAGGCCACTGAAGGTCTAGAATTGGCCCCTGCTCGTTCAGGGGCCTGTTGTTGCTCCATTTCCAACAGTTTTAGGAGCATTGAGCCATTAATTACGTGGTATATGGCCCCTAACAAGAGGTAATTGCATTCTTGGGGAAGGTCTTATGCCTCTTATGCCTTGCAGGCGGTTGGCGGGGAATGGTGGGATGGATGCTTACACGTGTCTCTGGATCATTGCTTATAATGGCCTCGAATGCACATTCCCTGCCAAGCATCACTACGCAAACCCTAAAGTCAAGTCCTGAACCACAAAACGTAATTTCCATGTTCTTTTCCATTCCTCTATTCCCTACTACCTACCAGTACAAACCATGAACCGTAATCCTCAGACTTACCTCTGGTGAGTTTGTGGGTTTAGGGTTTAAGGTTTAGGGTTGTGGTGGAAGGTCAAGGGGCAGGGGTCTGGCTAGATGAGCGCGAAAGGGTGCATAAGGACAAATACGGTCTAGGGGCTAGGGTTTAGGGTTTGGGGCTTCTCAAAAGTACGGGGCCTCAGGGCAAAAAAGTGAATTGTTAATTCATGTGTATATACACATAAAACTCCTGTATACACGAATAGGGATTGCACAAGCCTGGTAGGCTTCCCCTCAAAGATTCTATAGGGCGTTTTCGACAACCTCTGAGAGAAGAACAGGATACTATCCCAAAGAGCCAACCTGGAAGCCCTGAAAAAGACCTACACAAAACAACTAGGGTTTAGGGATGGATTCCATGCTAGCGTTGGGGCCCTAAGCCCCAAACCTCGAAACCGCAAACCCGAAACCCTGAAGGAGGATGCGCATGGTAGGCGTTTTGCCTCCTGCAATCCCCACGAGGACACCTCGGGTCCACCCCACCAACGACAAATCTTAAGAACCTGCACAGAAATCCAAAACAAGAATGCTGAACGTGTGGATGATAGGACGGTTTGAGAAAAAACAGTTTCGCCGTCGCCCAGCAGATCGATCCAAGTAAAAAAACATGCATGAAACATGTCAACCGACATCCCTCCCCTCTCATGAGCTCAAATGGAACCTGAAAAGCGGCTCAACATAGGTCGCTGTCTTGGTCCACAGGCCCCATGTGAGCTACAGTCTAAAGTCCCACTATCTCCCTTAATGCCCCCTACAATACTCCCCTGTATGATTAACCCCGATTAAGGAGTTTAGACTATAGCTCATGTAGGATCGTCACTTATGTAAGTAGTGTAGCCTTCAACGGACTTCATGAAACTCTAGCACTGCAACTGCATGAGGCAGGCCCAGCACAAGAAGACAATCCCTCTATCAAGGACATGGAAGCCCATCAGAGTTCGACTCAAAAAGTCCCTAGAAGCCCGAACAACCCCAAACGCAGTTCTACGTCAAACTATTTTTAAGCTCAAGCCCCGAGCTAACGTTGAAAACCATCAACACAGCCTTTATCAATGTCCCATGAACTTGGTGATAACAACAGCCCATCGACCATCAAACCCCAAAAACTCTAACCAGGTTACAATACCAATACCAACGCATTGACCAGTGATATGCATATTCCCGGTAGGCTGCATATCAAGCCTGCGCTGCTGATACCAGTGAGAGTCAGCTGTGCCAATACGAACAGCAAGCCCTTTGTTCCTGCTCTCATCACCATTCCTTGGACTCAACCTTGAGCTAACAAGCTTAAAGAGACATAGCACTCACAGACAGGCTGGTACAAGGAGCCTCGAGTGTGCCGCTCCAGGATTGGTAGCAGCAGTCGAGAATGACGACGGCTCCTGAGACATCTGCTTTGCTGGAAGAATCCCTGAAGCAGCGGTCCCTCTCTATGAAGCCATGTAACGTTTTGGAGCCACGAATTGGGGCCTGAATCTGGAAACGCTACTCAGAATTCAGGGCTCAAGATTAAAGATCTGGGTCCAGGCTTTCAACATCAGGTTCGCTGTCTAATCTGTGGCTTCTGGCTGGAAAATCATCAGCCTGAGCTGCACAGATCTTTGAGCAGACAGTTCAGGGACTTCTCTGCAGTTTCCCTCAGGTGGTCTTTCCACCCACTAATCGTCCTGCAAGAGGAATACGTAGAGGGCCCAACTACAATTACAACTATCCCTTGTGGTCTATATACCTGCCCAACTGGACACCGCATGTATAAACTCGCCCATTTTCCTAAGGAACACTATATGGACTCGCAAGGACCACAGGAAATCCCAGCCTCATGCATGTAGCGGCTACAAAGGAAACATGGTGGTCCCATGAAGACTTCCATAGGGCAAGCTTCTTGAAAAACTCTCATAGCCCTCAAGACTTGCACCATTCTCTGATTCCTCCCAACACCCCGCTGACAATTTGGGCCAGAAGTACATGGGCTGAGGTGTAGGATCTAAAGCGTCCACTGTCGAATTCAAAGCCTGAGGCTTGCCGACTCCTGCGTGGTGGCGCTAAAGTTCGCGTGCAGAAGGCGCGCATGTAAACGAGAAAACACAACTCTAAGCCCTACACCCTAAATCCCAATCCAAATGCTTCGAGCCCCACACCCTGAACCTGAAATCCTACACTCCTAAACCCTGAACCCTACACTCTAAACCCCTAAACCCTAAAACCCTGAACCCCTAAAACCAAACCCTGAAGTCTGACCATCCAGACTGTTGCACCACGGTGCGTGTTGCTCAGCAAAGGCTGAGCGGAGTCCCAACCTGCAGGCTCCTGGACAAAGTTCAGTGTTAACAGGTTTTAGGGTTTTAGGGATTTGAGGTTTGGGGGTTTGGGGTTTTAGG